>JARFOD010076869.1:0-20587 GCA_031763545.1 Mopalia muscosa
AAAAATACGACCAAACGGGAGATGTGGACTACGAGAGCTTATTAAAGAAACTCTCTAAAGAAGTCAGAAGTAAGCCTATAAGTATTCTCATTTTCTTCATCATCCAGGGTTTAAAACGTTTCTGACCTAAAATATATTTAATTCTTGCACAATGTCAGTTTAGTTTAAACATCATCCAAATAGCCTAGATTTATATCCTCTTAAAACCCTTCGTTTGTTCACAATTGCCCAGTTATTCATTCTCGAGTTGCGAATTGAAATTCCAATCCAATGGTCATCTCTATGGTAAAACATCCCCGAACTCATAAGATATCCCAAAAGTAGCTACTAAATTAAATGGCCACTCAATCTAACAAAAAACATTACCTTGGGTCTAAAGAGGTCAAATCATTGTTTCACGATGTAATCTTTTCTGAATGCTTGCATTGTTAACGATGTCGTTTACTTTAAACCCGCCTGTCATCCAACCTACTTACATTTATATAATATATGAGTAAGTCACAATGCCATCTTTAGTCAATCGTTTTATTGTCAATTCCTTTTTACTTCTTTCAATGGTAAATTCAGGGTAATTTTCTAACGTCCCGTGCAGCCCGTCTTCGTCATAATCGCCCTATAGCTGTTTCAAATAAGATGGCATAGAAATCAATTATTTACATTTATCGGAGACAATTAACTTTAGAATGACAAAACCTTCCGCGATAGAAACTATATGTGCATGTTTTGTAGTCGTGAAGCTAACAAATTTCTCTTTATACTACTCAGTATGTTGGTATATACCTAGATAACGGTTCGGAGAAAATGATAACATACCGACACCAGCTGGTCTTTTATTGTCAATTTTAATCTGCCCAGAAATAGGCCTAATAAACAAATCCCATTAAAACGGATACAATAAGTGGCCTGATGTTCTGATGATTTGCGGAAGATTCCAGTAACGAATAATGTAAAATGTATTCCGTGACAGTTGTCGTGTCATGTTCCATGGGGCAATATCCTTCATCATAATTGAGGCATTATAGCTGACTCATTATGTCAAAATCATATATTTGTAGACGATGTTAGCATGTTTTTCAAATAAGGATTTGCTGTGAAAATCTAACGATTAATTTATATTGATTTTTGATTTTCCTTTTTCGATTTTTTTTTTCTTCAAAATTTTCATTTTTTTAAAAGTAGACACGCTCTTCGCCAAAACCACTAACTGGTCAGTTTTGTTTTTATACAAATTAAATAAGCTGCATATCGCAGATGGCCACATTTCAATCAACACGCATCATATGCACACATGACAGGGTAATTAAACTCATATCGATTGTACATAGAAACCTTGTCCTACACGAGAAATAATTAACCGTAATTCCGACAATTCTGTACTTGTTAATCCTAATTGACTTTGAAGAACACAAGTGGATTATCATTATGGACACTTCAAGTCTGTGATATAAAAAAGACCTATTTGACGAGGAGAGGCCATGGTTGATTGGTTCCAATGTCTTTGATTTGTCTTTGTTTGACGGTAGCCGTTCCGCTCGGATGACCTTTGCAGTGGGTAATGTCTATTAGCGGAGTCTGTAACGGGCAGATAAGAGCCCTTCATGTTGACCGTTAAAGAATCGAGTCCGTATACTTCATAGTGCGTTGATTATCGATGTAATAAATGTCTCGTACCTACTGAAGCTGATATTATATAGATCTAACAATGTCCGAAGAATAAGAAATTATTCGCCTGTGACAAAAACATGTCAAGATGTTATTGAGGGTTATAGACATCGCATAATATTCCGAGTTTTTAGAAAATACCTGCTAAATACTATTATCGAAATAATAAGACACAAAAAAATGTTTGTTTTTGTCTTGGGGACTGTTTGTTATTTGAGCAAGAGATTTACATTCCAATTAGCTGTCAATTAAATTTCTGGACTAAGATGACACTTTGTCCCACCTTCTTATGGAATCGTAAACGGCTGTGATTTAGCCTGTTGTCGTACTGAAAACGGCTCACTGTTTCACATCGTCATGGTGAAAAGTGAGTCACACGATGTGGAGGTTTGCACAAAATGTTCCGACATATTTAAGCAAGGAATTGAGTTTCACGCACACCCCGTCGTTGTTTAAGTGAAATACCCTCGAGTGCGATATTTAACCCTAATAAAACAAATCCCATGGAAGCGCATTGAAAGATTCTATATATCGTGAGATCATGGTTTCATGTCGACCTAGACATGTTTGTCGTCTTTTTAAAAGGAATCCATGGGGTCTGTGGTGAACCTACATGTAGGTTAAGTTTGCTCCTAAGCTTGCAACATCTATTTACTATATTAGCGTCTAAGCGAAATATTTTTGTCGCGCAAAAAGTAAACCAAAGAAATGTTTCTTTTCGCTGTTAATCCATGTATTTCCGCCTAATACAACTATATTCTAGGGCTTCGTGAAATTCAGTTATTTCATTAAAGGCATGGTTGATGAGGAATGTATAAACGTTTAGTGCAGATCTTCCATATAATATCACGGCAGATTTAATTTTGACGGCATGATAATAGCATGGCGAGATGGCGGTCCTTCGAGACCGGTGCTGCCTGCACGTGACATTCTTAATTAGCACGGATTGGTCACAGCTGGTGCGCAATTCTCCTCCAGGCGGGGCTTTTCAGTTCTAAGTTGTGACCAACAGGGGTCCAGTCGACTAGCGCTTCTCAATCACCATGCCCACAGCACTTGAATATAAATTGTTTCTGTATTTTACAAAAATACACCGTAAAGCCTCTTTCTAGGCTTTCTACAGATATTTTTTGATTTTGATTTTTTTGATTTCTGAGTTCACTGCTTAACTCCTTTACCATTGTGAACATTTTAACGTTTAATCTGTCAAAAGCTTTAGGCATTTTTAACCGACATGAATGTTAGAGATGAAACATTTGAAAGCTTTGAAGTACACATAGAAATTAGTTTTTAGTTTATTTAAGGAATGTTATATTTCTGTGGCACTGTTCATCTTTCACATTGTTAGTGGACAATGACCTCTCATCACTGTGTCCGGGTAAAAATCATTAAACACGGCGAAGGGGATTATTTCACAACTAATTATATGCCTTGGACAAAACCTAGACCGATATAGAGTGTTAATATCTACCAATATAGTCTATACTAACGCAGTATATAACTACTCTTTAAGTCTCCAACGACATTTAGAAATGGGGTAACATAATTGTAAAATTTCTGGTAAGTTTCTGCTCACACACGCAATTGGAAGAAACGTATGTTATGGGAGGAGCTAGCCATTCAAACTCTAAACCCTGAATTGAATATTGACGAAGAGCATCCATTACCCAAATTATGGATCGGGCTCTAATATTAGTTTTTCTCATAGATGGCTTCTACATCCAGACATTACCACAAACCATAGAATTTATTTTCTTCGTGTTTATCTCTCTATTTTATCCCATTATGGTGCCGGTACACATTATTCCTTTTTCATCTCCAGACAGTTTATTACATAGGTAGTTACTTTGGAACATTAATCCTCTTACTGCTGGCGATTCGGTGCCTAACTCTGAGGGTCGTGGGTTCGATTCCCGGACGGGTTGCAACCTACAAAATTTTCTGAACAGGTATATGTTCTAACTAAGAAAGTGTTATTCCAAAATAACGAAAATACAGTACTTTAGTTACTTTGGGATAACGTTTTCAGAGTTTGAACAGTATCTAGGTAAGATTATTGTGCATGCAGAGACTCGTGTTTTTGTGCTTTGGGAGGGGTCTAACCTGCTCTGAACTGTGCACTAAATCCAGGCACTGACTTTCCAACTCGGGTTCTTACCACCATCTGAGGATGTTCAGATTTCAAGGTCATCTGCGGGCGATCATAACAAAACCTGAGGGTGACAAATCAATAGATATCAACATTGTCTTCTTATTTCTTTCTGTGATTATTTTTACTTTTATCTCTTTTGGTTTCGTAAATTATAAACATGGTGTTCAACACAAGACACAAATCAATATATCCTTTCTTAAGCAGGTGTCTCCTCAAACTTCTTCACAAAGGTTAAACAACACGAAATGTTGAAACGCCCTGCTGACACCTATATCTTTTTGTGGAGTCAATGATAGATTAAGTTTGAGCTTTTATACATTAGAAAATACACAAAAAACCTACAAACTAGCTTATAATACAGCAGGAAGTCAACCTTCTGATAATTCTTGCCAGCACTTAGAAAGCAAAGATTGAAAATCCATGTGTTAACAATGTTTCTTAAGTCGTAACTATAGTGCACTTTAATTTATCTGTTTGAACAATAGGCATATTCAATTTATGCAAGGATTCGCTTATATTTGCTGTTTGTAAAGAGAGAAAGAATGGAATTCGCTGTAAACAAAGGGCAACGTTTTAAACGATTCATCAAAATTATCAATTAATGGTTGACTTTTCGAGGAACATAGGTGTTGCCAGTTTAATTTCCAAGAAATTGGACATGTCAATTAATAGAAACAAAAAGCATGGAGTTGCGTGTAAAACCACAACTTGTTGGAAGTTATAGAAGCAGAACGGAATGACTGTACCATGTCTAGTATAGTCGTATACAACATGAGTACCTCAATAAAGCGATTGATTGATTTATTGGTTGATTGATTGATTCACCGTTTAGCTCAATAAAAAAAAATAAAAGTAAATAAGTATTTATTCACTAAACATAAATTATTACGGCCATTTCACAAGAACACCACAAGTCAATTGTTTAGGTTTGTTTAGCGTTAGCTCACACTTAACAAAGGAAAAAATCCCTAATTCCTTTTGAGAAAAATATCTTCTGAAATTACTGATCTGATGACTTAAACAAAAAACAAGAGTATTGAACTGTTACATAACGTCGATTATGGAGTGGCTTTATGAAAGTTCACAAAGAAATGCAAAGTTATATTATAACAAACTTTCGAAGAGTTATTTTCTTAATCAATTTATGGCATTTGCAAACAGTTTTTTGTTTATATAGGAGTCATGACAACAGAACATACATTGAGATTGAGATTAGGACTGAAAGAGAGACCAATAGGTTAAAAATAGCTTTAATGAAATACAGTAGAGCAACTGATCCGAAGTGTTTTAGGAAATGATGCTATCATTCAGAACACGTTTTCAGTACGAAGATGTGTTTTATAATCGCGTGACAGCCACTTTCATTTTCATTTGTGAACAAGTTAATATACAGTCTAGTTTAAATCAAATTGCCTGACTTACAAGGCCTATAGATGTTGTTTAAGTTTTGCTGAGCATCTGTCTGATAAATTTTAAAAAAATATTTCATTTAAACTATTTTCGGCCCTATTTAAAAAAAATAATTTTGCTATATTTTTTTTTGTAAATTATTTTTGTTTTCTATTAATACAGCATTATGGTGTCTACATGTTTGTTTAAATCTATCAAATTCATTACATCCATATTCATCCGCTAAGAGTTCATACTTAGACCATACTAATGGGATAATATAAGCCACTTGGGTTTTCTTTTCCCGCCAGGTAATCACTTGTCACTCTATATTTTCCAACATATTATAAACATTTCATGTATATTTGTGAGATATTATTTTTATGATTTTGATTCCTATTATTGTAATACTCCTGGCGAATAAAATAAAATAAAATAAAATGAAACAAAATGAAAAGATAATTGTATGACTTGTACAATGTTTATTTTTCTCGCCTGTGAAACTCACCTTGGTCCGTTCCGGGCAATGTCCTGGTATTTCACTTCCACATACCCATCCTCACATTGAAGGGTTTTGTCTGGTCGATGCATTTCAAATTTCCCAGTAAATGTAAGTTCAACCCTGTGTCCAGGTGGTGCCTATATAGACAAAGTGCAAAATTTTACTAAAAAAATATTTAAATATAAAGACGTAATCTGCTTTCTAAAACTGGATCAAGACAAAAAAAATATATAAATAGACATCGTGTTTGCTAATTAAATATTGAATGAAAACAAGCATGTCACCTCATATGTCGTACGGCAGTTGCCATTATGCAATACATTTGTTTGTTTTTTTTTTCAAAAAAGCTGAAGGTAGTCCGCCCAGTGTAAAACAGTTACAGTTGTTTTTCTTCTGTTTTGGGTATATATACTGCACATACTCCAAAGCCATATATGCGGATAGTGCGCTTACGCCGGAAAATGTTCCCCAGGCCAACAAACTTGTTTGATTCGGTTTATGTACATCTGTTACGCAAATATCGCATTTAGTCGATTATTTATATATTACTTCATGGAATAATATAAATATCACAGATTCGATTTTGTTGGAATATACAATACCGTTCCTTTAATTTGAAGCATTTACCTGAACATGAATATTGAGCTCAGCCCATTTTTTAGTATCCTTTACGAAATAACTTTAAACTCGTAGTAAACCCCTCCTTACCTTCTAATCATAGTCTGAAAATCCCTCAAATCATGCCTAACAAATGTATCGTTAGAAAGTATGTGCGTACTTCTACATTGGTACGGACCGAATCTTTATTTACGCTGCTCTCGGTTGTGAATAAGCATTCCTAATGTTATAGACCACAAAATGCATGTAAATACCTGAATTAACCAGGAACAGCCAGAGTCAGAAGGATGACCTGACGCACCATAGCCCGGAGAGGCTAACGACTTAGGGATTAGGGATGCATCCAATACCTGACGCCCGCAGTCCACTGAAAATGAGGTAGAATAAATTGATTCCTTTATTTCTAGGCGATCCATAGCTGGGGCTTTGTGATTAGTGGCTTCGAGACACACAATGTTCATCCGAAAAAACTCGTACTCAAATGATTCAATGATGGGTTGATTAATCGGTTTATTTGTGACTTGGTTGCTTGGTTTCTAGTTAAGCTGCTAGTTTGTGGGACTGTATGATTTTGATGAAGAGAACGGCTTGCTGATCCACTATAGGACATAAACACAGAGTAGTGATGATAAAACGGAATTAATTGTTACAATAAGCTCATTTTAGGAGGTTCATATGCCATATGTTCCAGATTTTTTTTTTTATTGTTTGTTATATTGAGTTAAATGTATTTAACTTATATGACAACGGATTGTCAATTTCACACAATTCCCTGCTTAAATGCGATGGAAAACAGAGAGGAAGCCTAATAAAAAGACCCACCACCGCGAGATATACATCTTGTGACTCACTATAACCCAGCAAACACACTATTCTTGGAAACGTTGAGCAGTAACCAAATAACAACGTTACTGCAACATAAATGTACACTGAAATTTGGTTACTAGTTTGTAACGGTTGATACAACACAAGTCGACTCATTGTAACTTAGTTGTGAACTGGCAACGTTTTGTACAACGTAAAAGCAATGTTGTGTAAAGGTTGCATGATGCAACAACAATATTAAAATGTAGCTAAAATTACGTTTCTGTTTCGTTGCCGTGTGATTGTATTCTAAGGTTGTGGCATCCTAACTGTTAGACCACAAAATGCCGTTGCAACAACGTAAAACGATCAAATCAAAACGTTGTCGCAACGTTGTTTGGCAGGCTGAGTAATATACCTTATTGTCGACAGGCCATGCAGTCGTAAAAAGAGTATCAGTCGATAAACTTGTCGCTGAAGTTGTTGCTGTCAGTGTAGTTGTTTGAGTATGACAGTTGTCTGGAAACATGGTATGGATCTAACTTAGCATGAGCGTTCTTACCTTTACCAGAGCGCGCTGGTCCTTTACAATAAGGAGGAGAGAAACCTGTAGGACATCTGCATTCTCTGCAATTTCTGGGATCGCGATATCCTCCGTTTTCACATTTGTCCCATTCAAGGCTTCGCTGGCCACAACTTTCTACAAAAATCGAATAGAGGGGTATATATAATGTATTTAAAATAACGTTCTTTAGTAAATGGCTTTTATTTTAACATACACTACACAGATAATATAATCCTAAGTCTAAAAAATAAATTATATATTCTAGGCTGAAGGCTCGCGCTATTGTTAGGCGGAAAAGTCCCGGAAACAGTTAATGCTATCTACTCAAGGTGCAACAATGAAAAAATAAATTTAGTTGACTTTAACTTCATTTATATTAGGCGATGCACAGCGGTTTGCTACACTAGCCATATGATGGAAAATGCTTAGCTGCAGTGGACAATTACTGTTCGTTCGTATTGCTTCGTATTTTGAACCTATTCAACAAATAGTATTTGCGACGTGCTTCTTGTAGTCTCTGAAATTTGACGTTTCTGAATATCGAAGGTTCAATAACAGGCTGCCTTTTAAGCCAAAGTTCATATATTTATTGATACAAGATTTCAATGGTGTGCCTATCGCATTTTAGATAACTTACTTGAACAGAACTTGAAGTTGACAGCCTTTATATCGTAATAGGATAGTCCCTCTCTCTGTCCTATTGTGTTTTCCAGGTATGGCTGTTTTGGGCGAATTGTGTCGGCGTTTTCACGTCTGGTAAAATCCTATAGGAAAGGATGATTTGCATTATACTTACAGATTTTGTATATACACACTCTAAAATTGTGCTTTAACAAACTTGTGAATACTATAAGTTGTAAAAAAGACATGTTGTACAAGCAGCATCACATTGTGAGTAAAGAAACTTACGGGTTTTATTATTATTCAATCTCTCATGGTGTATAAACATATTTGCGTGTTTGTATTCTACAAATACAATCTCAAATTATATTAACGAACTTGCGCATTCTATTATCTACATAAACAATCTCACTTTGTGTATAAACAAAATTTTGTATTTTAATGAAATAAGCTCAATGATATTGTATAAAGAAGAAACAACTTTCCCTGCGTTGTGGTGTGGACTAGAATTACTTACTGCTCTACCATAATGCATGGCCGAGGCGTAGTCATATGGAATACCAGCGGTATCTGCAGTCCTCCACGACTGCTTCATAAAATTCGATGTCACGGCTGTCTGAATATTATTCGTTAATATTTCAACATAGCGGTCGCGATCCGGTCTTGATTGTTCATGGAAGAGTCCTAAAACGTGGCCAATTTCATGAGCAACGATTCCCAGCTGAAACAAAAAATAATAGTATCTATGTTAGAGTGATTGTGTTGAACGCCACAAGTAATGATATTTCAACTCTTTTGAAAGAATGCCAGTTGAGTGAGTAAAGAATATCAACTTCGACGTCCCTTGAATCAAGACAGGTCTGTTGAAAGACGCGATACCTACATCATTAACGATATCGGCATCCGCTTGCCCCTAGGTATCGAGGGCGCCAGGGCAACATGAAGCTTCCACCAACAAAAACGGTCGTTTTACAAAGGAGCTTTGCTATTTAAATTTCAAACATTTTAGGCTAAGATAACCGAGAGACCCACATCCGTTCGTCCAGATTTTGTCCAATTTGACCTGCAAATTTTGGGATTCATGAAGAATGGCCGAACGTATCATTTTCCCCCGAAAACCGGTCTTATAAATATTTCTATTACCTTATACAAAAAGTATGAAGCGCTTAATTTCACCCTGGTTTTGTAAGATAGCAAAATGGCAACTCTATAAAAGTATTTTGTCAGTAAATGTTTTCTCGTTTAAACCGGAGGCTTGCAATCTAAGTCTGTCTCACTAATAATGTATACCAAGGATAGACACTTTCCCAAACTCGTCATAAACAATATGTGGACGCAACCTAAGTCTGTCTCACTAATAATGTAGGCCAAGGATAGACACTTTTCCAAAATCTTGGGAGAGAATATGTGGATGCAATGTAAGTCTGTCTCACTAATATTGTATACCAAGGATAGACACTTTCCCAAACTCTTCGAAGAGAATATGTTGCTTAAAAATAAGTGCTGCATAATCATCACATGTCAGCTCTTGATAATTGATACTATTTTATCAAACAGGCAGACGTTATGTTAAATAAATTTAAAATAAAATCTCGTGATCTACTCCTTCTACACTATTGCGTTGAGACGGGCATTCATGGTGCGACATCAACAAATTATCGCATTCTCTTTTCGAAAATATTATACATAAAATCTATAAAATTTCTGTCAAAACGGCTAGATTAAGTGTTTTTAGATTGGTTTCCTCCTGTTATAAGAACAGTGTTAAAAAGACAAATCTCAAACCTACCAGAAGGCACCCGTCCCCAATTGATACTTCTTGACCATATGACCCTCTCAATCTTCGACCAATCGCAGAGAAGCATCTGAAAATGACAGACATCATGGTACCGTGATTCACACTGATCGATCTGGTGGAATCCTTTATTATTCTGAATAGAGCCCTCATAACAACTTTTCCTAGTATTTCTTCTTTATTCTCATATTAGAGAGCAGTTTCTATGGCATAGCCATTTTCTTATCTAAATAATCCACAAAGAGCCATTATTTCTAAGAATGTAGTCAACATAACATGAATTATCTGATTCTGACCCGTGTATATATTTTATATACCAAGCAAAACGGCAGATATCTCTGCATTTTGCGGGTGTCTCATTCCCTATTTTGCGTCTGTATCCTTAGAAAAATATTCATTTTTATGGTGCGCGTTTAAACGCCTTCAGTTAGCACACCTGCGTTATCCAACAGCTTTTTGACGACCTTGACTACATGTTAACAAAATGCGTCACATGCATATATTACATACAGTTTCCCTGAAATATGTCTTCTGCAGGTATCCGAGATCGGGCGAAAAAAAGTATACGCAAGAGCGGGAAATATGAAACAAAGTTTTGGTTTGTGTACATTTTTGTACTTGTGTACATCGATTGACCCTGTGACGGTTGACTCACTAAGCGACCAACTAATGCAACAATCAATCTATTAATTAAACGCCCAAGCATTTAAACATAAACCCAAAATAAATCAAGTAACACTTACAATCTTCTTTTAACAAATACGATGTGTTCGCCTTGTGGGCTATTCACCATCGGCATCCTAAAGCAAGTGTTCGACTCCCAATGTTCAATGGCAGCCAGTATATTTCCTCTAGCGGATTTATCTATTTAAAAAAACAAAACGGAAATAGTAATAGTAACACCACTCCTCTAAGAGCTTCAGCCCTTTAAACAAAGGTATACAGCCGTTCTAATGAAACAATGTCAACTGTTGTCATGAATTTGATAATGTTTTCACTTCGAAGCATTTAACGTTGCGTTTGGGTGTCAAAGTAAAATTTAAATCGCTTTTATTGAAAAAAAGTTCCTAACAAAACACGAACTTTTAATTTAACGGTATGTCGCAGAAAAAAACTGAAAACTGTGTTGTAGCATTAGAAAACTGTGCCCAATATTAAACCTACCGTAAATGTTCAAATGTTCCGCAAAACAAGATGGCGGCGATAGACACGGCAACAACGAGCTAAACGTTTGTCACCAATGAGTAAAGAAGTAATAACGAAATATTTCGAATATGTTGTTAATGTATTATAAAACACGCTGCACACGAATAAAAAGGCTTGTATAAATGTGCTACAACGGGTTAAAATCCGGTCACAAAAACGAGCAAAGCCTGTTTTTCATTTTGTATGGAACCTGGTGCGGTGCAGATACGGTAGAGATGCTGATGTGGTTCCATTTATTGGATTGTCCGCACGATGTTTGGTCTCCTTGACAAATTACACTGACAGATGCCAATCTGTTTTAATTTGTCAAACTGTATAAGAAAACATACACGTCGCTCCCTGGGTCGATTGTAAATTATAAGCCAAAAACGTATCCCCGCCATACATGGAAACACTCATTGACCAAATGTAACTATTGTACCAGTCTATCAACCACGAATTACAAGAATGTAAAACATTTGTTTGGGCATATTTAAAACAAGTACAGATGTAGTACGGACCAATTGCGGAGCGCTCGGTAACCGATATAGACTCATCATACTTTTGCATATCATTTATCCATGGGACCAGAAATCTTACAGCTTTGTGAGTTTTACAAGAAATGAATCTCACCAAATTTTGATCTAGGGTCAAACCGCCAGGGAACAACCTGGTTGTCCCACTCGTACACAGACCCAAAAATAACTTTTCTCTTTGGTCGACTTTTCACTGCTTCCTTGGCGCTAATCTTCCATTTAGCAAATTCATCTCTCTTGTTTATGTTGTGACGAGGTCGAAGAGATGGGGGGTCGTGACCTTTATATAACCCCAGAAATTCATCTGCTTGATCCACACCAATAATGATATCACCTTGGTAACGATCGAGCTCCTCGATTGTAAACGTAGCCTACAACGAACACAGAAATTTTATTGGAACAAGAAACCCGTGGGGAAAGGATAGCAAATAAAGTTTTTGATAATCAGAGATAATGTGATGTGGTTTCTGAAACTTATTCTTTAAAAAAATAAAAATAGTATGTATTTATTTATTGATTAATTGATTTATATTTTTCATTTTTTTTCTAATTAGGCTTCATTTTTTTAAATGTGCCGCCTTTATTGCCACGACTTAAGGCTACATGCAATTATTTAATTCCAATCTCTGAAGGGTTCGGACTGCGATGTCTTAAGAGTGTGGATAGCTTAAGAGAATTGAACCCAGATCGAAACATCAGTTTAACAAGTGTTTAGAATTTGACCTTTGTTCTCTATAGACTCACCCATTTCTTTCCTATGCTAAGGGCCAGAAGAGCGGACATGTGAGCTGTCTTACACCACACCTCAATTCGCTCTTCGATAGATTCTCCATGTAGGTATTCAGCTAAGATCACCTGGAAAGTAAAAAATATTTCACATAATTTTTTTTCTCTGATTGGCGCCTTGAAGCTGTCGATGTGGGAGATTCGGACTGAATATTGCAGCCTAAACCACGACCTGTATTTGTTAACGTCAACAACCAGGGTAAAGAACTATAGAAACCCTAGTTTTATTTTAATACACACTGAAATCTTATATAAATGAAAATTTAAGTGCAACACGCTTGAACTTGATGCTTAAAACGTTTGACTCTAATTAGATATCGTCATGTCAAGATGAATTTAATTACGAAACAGCAACAATGCCAAGGGCATATATTAAATAGAGTAAAACACAATACGCGTTGAGTTTGCCACTTATATTACCTCCCTTTTTGTTCTATAAAAGTATTTGTATGTGTTTCAGATCAAATCAATTTCAGTAAGTATAAATACCGTATCATTTATTGTGCTTTGTGAGTTACTTTTTAATACTAAATAGGTGTATAATACAATACAAGACGTGTTAAATAACACATTTAGGCGGTGGCTGTATTGCAATAAAAGATGTTGTGCTAATGATGTTCCTTCCTTCGGCGAGGTAGTTAGAAAATCTATCTATTCGTTGAAGCTGATACAAGAGATGAGTCACAATGTAATCGTTCAGACTCTTGTAACTTTGGAAGTATATCTTTACTCTCATTGATTTGCTAAGTTGTAATTGATACTGTATGATACATTTTAACAATAGTGAACATGTATGTGTCTACAATGGGCTACAGCACTAGCAATGATCTGTATTTATATATGACATTTGGAAATTCGATGCTGGTAATGGCACTAACGTTTCGCGCTAGTGTTGACGCCAGTGGTCCAAACCATTTTCTTGGTTCGATGATGATGTGTTGGACTACTATGTTATGTTTTATGCCAGAGTCTGCAAACTCCCACTCAAATGTTTACGGTCTCATTTAAAACTTACAGTACGTTTTTATCAGGGGAACTGATCAATATATATCGGTGGACGATAATAATGTTGCTCTTTATATAATACTGTGGAAGACATCAATCGAAAATTAAAAACAAAATTAGAAAATAAAATTTCTACTTACGGCGTCAGATGAAGTTAAGCGAACACCTTTCCTATTGATTCTCTTATGTCCCAGACTGACGGAGAGACCATCGGCACAGAAACTAAAGTCGTACACTTTTCCAAGCATCGAAGAATCTCGGATCGTTCGGGCTAAACGAGGATCAATGTGGAATTCGGTTTTACTCCCTGACTTAGGATTTAAAGGGGCCGAGTCCGCAAGTGAAAATAATCCAAGAATAAATAAAATGTAAGTCGCCATAGCAATAAATCCTATTAAAATTGTTTGCAAACGGAAATAGTGATTTTCTCTTATGTATTGATGTAAAATGCTAGTCGATACCAATGAAAACTAACGATTAACAACTGACTATAACATATATCGCAAAAGTTCTACTGGCATTTGCTAGCTATCACGGTTACGATGCTGCCTATGATATGGTTGTATAGATATGAAGTCTTTATAAACCCCCAGCTAGATATTATCTTTGTTTACAAATCACACACGTTACAAAATTCAAAATATGTAAATATTTTTTTTATTTCAAAGGCGTTTTTTTTTTAAAGTTTGCTCACAGGAGAAAACAAAAGAATCGTCGAGTTTGTCGCTTTTTGGGTTGCTTATCTTCATGCAGTTTAAACTTTACAGGTGTATGTTTTAATATATTCGCCGCTTGAAACTGGTACTACCACGGGTAACAATGCCCTTCAAATCGCCGTAAGGCCACGTTCTACACACAACAAGGAAATACAGGCCTTACTGTCAAATCGCATGAAAGCTATGTCACCCGATAAAATGTCCTTAATTTCAAATATAAAAAAAAAGACATAACATTGATATCTCAGGGGATGTTCGCTAATTATTGTAACTATCTTTCTCAAATAAAACGGTCGATATATGATTCATATATTCACGATGGAAATAACTTTCTCCGAAGTCTACGCTAAAGTAAATTTATTAAACTGGTTCAAATTTTTATTTCTTCGCGAGATGAACAATTGTAAGACTGTGAAAATGCATGAATGATTTTGTCGAAATTGTAGATATTTATTATTGAAAAAGAAAATTGTGCTTGCAAACATTAGGATTCGTACTCGTGCTTCTATATATATATATGCATCAATGTGTATGTGCTGTTAAAATTGACATTCGATGTTCCAATGCGCAATATTCACAATGAGGTCTTGCTGAACGATTTTCAGAAAACCTATTGTATTTAGCTATTTAGTCAGAAGAATAGAAATCTGTAGCATATATATATATATGTTTTTGGAATGCTAGAATACTTAAGAATACAAATATGTGCGGAGCATCCAGTTATTATTTCTAAAAATATTGCAAAGTAGGTTAATGTCAACCGAAAACTATAAGGTGCATTTCTCAGGGTTCAAACAAGGTAAGGTAAAATGAATTAGTTGACCTAGTAGAATAGTCTTTGAACTAGTAAATGGTGCCTCTTTTGTTAAATTTGGATTTCATCGATCACAGTTGTTTTTTGTCTGTCCAACCTTGGAAAAGCTTTTAAAAATGTAAAAAGTCGGAATACAGAAGGAAAAAAAAACGAGGACGAATTTCCGAAAAATAATGCACTGTTTACTAGATCGCATTGTGCTCTTTACAATGGTACAAATTTGGCTTTTCAAGCTTGAACAGTTCTTTAGAAATACGCCTTGGAAAATGTTGAGTCTGCTTCAAACTGAAGTGCCAGAAATAGGCAATTAAATTTTTGGGACTTGAGTATATGATCAAGGGAGAACTAAATTATAGGATCCAATTAACTGTTTGAATAAGAATTTAGAGTTATTTGTTTAAATACACAACTTTTAGTCCAAGCGATAAAACAAATGGGTTCATTTTCAGCCGAAGGGGTTCAGTATGACCTTATTGTACTAGTTCACTTGCTCAAGCGCTTATGTTCTTCCACCTATCGACTAGAACGCGTCTGTTTATTCCCTTCTTATTGATTTATGAACAATTTTTGTTACAATTGTTTTTTCTACTTGAGAAATATATATCAACTACTATCACAGAATCGGCGAAAAAAAGCCATAGCGCCTAAAGTAGCCAAAATCCTTGGGTTTTTTTTTTTTGTTTTCATTTTTATTATTTAATTGTTTACAAACAGCGAAAATAATAAGGATGATGACAAATGACAATTTGTTTGCTTTGCTCTGACAAAAATAAAATAGTTAAGAATAATAAACATATTTTGTGTTCTCATTCAACTGGCTTATTTAAAGGGTTCAAGTTGTTAACTTAGAGTGAGATGAATTGATGACCAACGTTTTTACTTACCAATGAATGAAATAAAATACTTTAGAAAATCATTTTTGGATCTTTGTTTTTGTTATGGTGTGATAGGTTATTTATTGCTTGACACTGGTCTACAATATAAATAAAATATCCAAATCCAATATACTGTGTTATTGCTTCTGTCATGTATAACACATTTTGTGAAGCTATTTTTGTAAAATATAAAACAATTTCTGCTGTCACTAAATACGTTTGCCTATTGGAATGTACATATAACTTAAAACTGTATTAAAGTATATAATAATTAAATTACAACAAAAGAATGAACTGCATGTGTCACATCAGAGGTGACATTTTGTTTATCTTCGGATTTACCACGAAGAGACCAGAATCCAAACTCAGGCATATTTCTGGGAAATATTTATTTGTTCGAGGTTTTTGTTTCCAGAATTGTTACAGATTTCATGATTTTCGAAGCGTGAAAATCTTCATAAGAAGAAAAAGTAAGCATTGCAAACCACGCTTAGAATGAACAAGATGACTTTATGTCAGTGTCAGTGTCATAAAAATTATTTTAGATGATGGTTGTTTATTGATAGTACTTTGGTAGTGGTAGTGGTGGTGCTTCGGAAGAACGGGGAATCCATTTGCGTTTATCATATGATAGGTGATATAACTGATTGCGACGTTGGGTGAATATGGAAAAGGAAAAAATAAAAAACAACACAGCAACAACAACATCTTCACTACTCTTGACACAGTAATATATATGTCCCATGTCCCTAGCATTTTTTTCTTCATTTAATCCATTTTCGCCTTATTGTTTTCGTATGTATTTCCAATAGTTTTATGTTTTACATGACTTTTAAATCTCCACAGACGAAATAATCAACTTTGTTCTGGATTCAGAGTTACATTTCTTGCGTATTCCACGAAACTCATCATTGGAACTACATGATGGCAATTGAGAAGGCAATGTACAGCAGTGACAGGTATAATACCCATCAACCTTCGACACGTTGTGGGTGGGGCTAACTGGGGAACAGAATTTATGTCATGTGTTTGCCACCTATATCAATCCCATGTGGTGAGTCAACTAATATACTGACGAAATATTTTTAAAAATGGCGCTGACTTTCAATAAAGTACAGACAGAAATATTGGCATGTCTCTACATGTATATGTGATATAATGTCACAAAGTGCATAAACATTCAATATTTCTGTAATACCCAATGTTTTGTTGTTTTTTTTAGGGGTGGGGGGAGGTGTAAATTTACACCGGTGTCCTCAGAACTATGGGGTAGCATGGGGCCCATTTGTTTGTGATGTACTTGTATTACGACGCGTGATTTCCTGTCTTGTCCTGTCTTGTCTTTATTTGTTGGCTTTGGCGTCGAGGGCGGGTTCTTAACCTATTTGGCTGGCACATCATAGCAGTGAAAGGACCTTAAGGACAGCGGTTAACCCGATTCAAACAAAAACTGGTGAGCACGAGAGTTGTCAAAGCGCTTGTGCATTACTATGGTGATAGATAGCTCATTGGAGTCACACTCCTTCACCATTTTTTGGTTGTTTAAAAGGCCCACAAAAACACATTTGACATAAAACGTGAAAAGACTTAAGTATGGATAACAACTTAATTTATTGGATACTACGTTTCTATCTCATAGAATCACTTGATAACGATCTCTGAAATGAGATAGAAACGTAGTATCCAATAAATTAAGAAGTTGTTATCCATACTTAAGTCTTTTCACGTTGTATGTACTCCAGACTTCTAAATGCCACTTAAAGAATCTACATTTGACATATTCAAAATGTGATTATATAACAACGAGCATTGATTTCTCCTCCATTGAAATTCAATGCCAATGAGGCGGAAAAATAAGTATATTTGAATTTAATCACACTCCTAATGACTTAGTAAAAATAAACTGAAAAAATTAAAGTACACTTTTTGCTTGATTTACATGATTTACATTGGGAGGAATGAAAAACTGCCTTAGCGGTTCGAGACACCAAATGAGTGCGGTCGCCTTCTCCTTCTTCAATCGGTCGCCATTTTTTTTCTAGACCGACATTAGATCTTTTTTTTGACACAAATGAACTTTGTTAGAGATATAATAAGACCTTTGTCGTAATTAAAGATAGTTGTATATATGTACTTAAGTATTTTTATTTCTGAAATTAACTGAATTATAAAAATATTAAATAAACACTCCGGGAGGGATTTCATCGACAATTGGGGATTAAAGCCTGCTGTTACATTCCCTGTATATTGTAATACCAGACAAAACGGGAAAATAATGTAATGAAGTGAATATCCAATTAATAAATAACCGTCTACGGTATAACACCTTTAGCTATTTAGTTCCGCTTTGTAGGCGAAATAAAAAAAATCAGCATTTTATCAAGTGAGGCCTGCTCTGCATGGTACGACGGAGCCGATGTAATGTTGTGGAACACTGACATAGCTTAAACTTTCAGACATGGTATGTGTATAAGTTACACAGAAAATATGAAATTTATTTGCTGACACCATACTTATCAACTTCTTTAAACATATATATCATCACTTTCGCAATACATCATTTTCGCTTGTCAGTTTTCCCGAATTAAGAGATTATTTAAAATGTCCAACATAATAAGTATCAGCAGTCCTAAATGACAAAAAAAATTAACAAGCTATATAAATACAATTTATTTTCCAGACATGATTATATATTGTGATTACTTCAATAATTGACGACTCGAAGTGGTGTTGGTGGATGCGACATGAAGTTAACAGCAATAACAGTTTGTTTTTTAAAATCCAAGTAGGACTACCAAAGGATTAACGACGCATGGGTTTCTAATAATAAGATACAATATGTAAATTTGGACTTCGAACGGATACGGATCATCATACACTAGTTGGTATTATTGCAATAACCTATGTGTTACTTGTTCCAATTAATCTTGAAACTGCAATGGCAGTAGGCCTTCTACATGGCTTATGGATTTTCTACAGCCGAGTTTATTGAAATCTGTGTTCGTAACGTTAATACGTTGGTCTTTTAAAATAAATCTAGAAGTTAAAAATGCAAAATGCTTAGTAACACGTTTTCGGTGAAATTGTTCAATTAAGCAATTCTACATAAAAATACATAAGTTGGTGTTAAATTTTGATCGAACAGTTATCTAAGTTCTCATTCAAGAGGTGCTACTTTTTGTCATGCGACTGCCTTTATTGGCTTGTATTGCATAAACCTAGGTCATTTTATTACGAGCCTTTTTGTTGTTGTTTCTGTTTTTGTGACAGTTCTGGTGTCCCGTGTATGTGTTGTAGAAGGCTGATTATCGATTCATTTATCGTACACCATTGGTGTTCGCTCTTACTGCTGCAAATTGACTTTCTCACAATCCACTACGTCATTGGTGATCAGCCAAAGATGATGAAACATGCTATATTGGACAACGAGCTTTGTTTTACATCATACCAATATTTCGTCGACCGGCTGTCCTTTGTCGAACCTGCGTCTGCGCCTCTAGCTAACTTTACACCAGTCTAACTACATATTCAGACCTTTCTTAAAGTTAAACCACTACTGACCATGAAAGTCTATTTTAATTTAATAAACATTTTTGAAAAAGTATAATGTTTTAAGACCAGTGTTAAGCAAGAACAAGTGACTTAATGTTGGCTTTGGGAGCAACCGGGCGCTGATAAACATTCTACAACATTCGAGTTTCATTAGACAGCAGAGGGAAATGTAATCTTGATTCTCGTCTACTTTGATCAAACCAGCAAGGCGTCTCAGCACTGCTAGATCTTGCGTCAATGTCCCAATATCATTATAAAACATTCCCTGTGTAATGAAGGTTTTGAATGTAGCACCTAAGATACAACACTACAGGATGAACCCAACAACACTGTTTTAGGAATAAATGTAATGTCCGTCATCTTTAATGATATAAACCAATACTAAAACAGCTGATGGTAAAACATAGAATACATGCACATTACCTTGACTGCTGTACCCAAGGATGTTTTCATCAAGCCAACTCTCTTTTTTCTGTGGAAAGGACTCGGATACGAAGGGTGAGATGTAAACACAGTAGATTATAAAGGATTCTTGTTAACTACAAGTTTTTAGCACGCCTATCGATTTGTTAACATTTTTGGATTATGTGTCCATTCCCATTTTACCTATTTCCTACGCGTTATTAAAATGTGGTATGCGTACATTTTATGAGCCAATTTATGCACCCGCAGTTTTTTACCCAGCGTATTATCACTTAGAATAAAATTGTTTATTAACCTATTGTCAGTGAGGGAACTGGTGCTGGGCTGAATTTAAAAACAATTAAGGATAAACTATTGTGAACGATGCTAGGTTTGTATGCCGTGTAATACCCATATATGAATTTATATATACCCCCTCCCTCTCCCCCGCCCCCCACAAAATGCGGGGTAATGAGGGATTGATTGATTCAAAGCTTGATTAATTGATTTATTGATTGGTTGATTACCAGATTGATTGATTGATTGACTGACTGACTGACTGACTGACTGACTGACTGACTGACTGACTGACGGACGGACGGACGGAC
>JARFOD010076880.1:0-20584 GCA_031763545.1 Mopalia muscosa
TAAGAGCTGGGTGGGTTATTGGACAGAGGTTTCTGTCACCCTGGTGGTCTCTGATCTAAGAGCTGGGTGGGTTATTGGACAGAGGTTTCTGTCACCCTGGTGATCTCTGATCTAAGAGCTGGTTGAGTTATTGGACAGGGGTTCCTGTCACCCTGGTGGTCTCTGATCTAAGAGCTGGGTGGGTTATTGGACAGAGGTTTCTGTCACCCTGGTGGTCTCTGATCTAAGAGCTGGGTGGGTTATTGCACAGAGGTTCCTGTCACCCTTGTGGTCTCTGATCTAAGAGCTGGGTGGGATGTCTGTTAACTGTATTGTACCAACATCTACTTCCACGTGTATCTGCCCTTTTGCATCTGCTTTAAGTGAATAATCAAGGTTTTTATCAACTATGCCCAAAGCTATAACTCACAATTACATGTAGCTATAATATGGATTAGATTTTGCAAGCAAACTTTTATTAATATTTATAATTAACTCCAATGCTTAGTTTGTTTTGTTAGTAATGTTATGTTACTCTCTGGTTTCAGACACCTTGTCTTGTTCATCTGGATATGAGAAACTGTGAATTAAATGAAAGGGTCATGCCTATAATTGGTCGTTCTTTAAAGCTTGGTGCATATTTAACAACGCTACACTTGGAGAACACTTACTTGTCAGGACGGGTGCTACTTATTCTAGGTTTGTCGTACATTAATACTTATTTTGGGACCAATAAAAATGGCTTATTTATAGCATGAACATTCACTTCTTAATCTACCTACACAGTTTTATTGTTATATGTCTGGTATATCTAGGAGTCACATAGTGTGGCTCCAGCAATTGTATTCGGTGGCCACTTAGCTTTCGATCGTACTTAGGCAAGTAACAGTGTAAAGTGGACAATCTAACATGTATAAGGTGAAATACCCTTGAGTAAGATGTTGAACACCAATCAATCAAACGAACAAACATTACTTTTAAGTGAGGGAAAGAACTTGTCTATCAAACACCATGTCACATATTTTTGTGTAGAGCAGCTCGTTTTTCTCCTTACAGTGGCTGCCTTGAAGATGAATGAGGTTTTACAGGAACTGTTTTTAGCTGATAACAAACTGATGCCATCTGATGCAATACAGCTGGGAAACTTACTAAAATTCAACCACAAACTCTATCTCCTCGACCTTAGAAACAACCATCTACAGGTAACCTGGGGATCATTTAACTTCTTAAAATTTCAGTGAAGCCACCTCTAACCTTTAAAAGGGAACACCTGTTAAGTTTTTGGCCTGTTGTGGTCATTTGGGGTAATGAATAAAGGTAATTGTGCTAAATTATAACAAACAGTTATGTTTCAATTAATAGATATCACGCAATATAGATTTTCAGGTCAAGAGTTGTGACGTAGCTGTATGGGGTTTAAAAAATGACTTCTTCCCCACACGCGTACGTCATCAAGCTTCTGACCAATCGAATGCGTTGTTTTTTTCACCGTTGTAAATCGATTTTAATCAATAAATTAAATGTAAAAAACAAAAACGGCATTTCCCTTGATGGAAACAAATTTTTAAGACACATTTCATCAGGTGAAAATAAGTTATTATTAATGCTTATGGACATTTAAACAGCATGAAGGTGATCAGTTAATGCGCATCTTTTAGTTTTGTTTTTTCTTGAAGAAACACATTTAATGTTAAAAGAGTTGCAGGAGATGGAAATTGGCATTAGCCCACACTCGGGAAATGAATCAATCATGTTAACTGTCATGTTGTTGTTGTTGCAGGATGTAGGTGTTGGTCACCTGAGTGATGGTCTGTATGAACAGAACTTGGGGAAAGGTTTAAACACACTGGTCCTATGGAACAATCAGATCACCTATCAAGGAATGCCAGCTCTTACCAGGGCCCTGGTTAGTTCTCACAATTTCTTATTCGTCATATTGTAAAACTTTTATTCCGATGCATTAGGACAACACTGTTGGAACAGTTTTTGGGTCTAAAAGTCAGCATTTCTGTTTTGATGAACTTTTATCATTTTCACATAATGTCAAATACAATATGTATCATACAGCCTAAATCAATCTGGCTCTCATAGATGTGGTGGAGGAATGCGTTGGCTTTGGAAGGGATTATCTTTATCTTTCAACACTCAAAAGCATTTTTATGATAAATTTAGCCAGCAATATCATAAATCTCTTATGTCAGACTATAAATTGATAGAACTTGTTTTAATACACTTATAAAAGTCATTTGTTGTGTGTAACAATTGTGTAAATTGTTCTGAACCAATGATGTGGCTTGGTGGATCTATCAGAATTTTCACACAAAAGACACGGTCAGGCTATACATTGTAGAAAGGACCGGTCATTTTCTACTGGGCCTCTCAACCTCAGTCAGTAGAGTGCTGGTCTGGATTTTTGTTTTGAACCCCCATATGTTTTATTTTGCAATTTACTGTTTCTTGCTTTTTGGGCTTATTTTTAATTTTTATTTATCAATTCAATATTCAATACCATTGTTTTATTCAATGACCTAATTAATTTTGATTAACTTTATTTTCTGTTCAGGGCTCAACAGAAAGTTTACAGACATTAAATTTAGGCCATAACAATATAACTAATGAGGGTATCTACAGGCTTAAAGAGGGTCTGCTGAAAAACAAATCACTCCTCCGGATTGGTTTGCAGTCAACAAAAATAACATGTGAAGGTAGGTGTGCCAAAATATAAACTTAAATTAAAATTGAAGCTTAGAATTCATGGTGTAACAATCGTTAAATATTGATCAAGCTCAATGTTTCAATATAACCGATAAGAATAAATATATATTGTACAATGGTGGAGGCAAGCAAATTTTTCTCTCTGCATTTATTCAATTATCTGTAACAATGTAATTTTAGATTCTTTGAGTGGCATTTAGAAGTCGGGAGTACATAGAAAACTAGAAAGACTTAAGTATGGATTACAACTTCTTAATTTATTGGATACTACGTTTCTATCTCATTTCAGAGATCGTTATCAAGTACAAATGTAATTTTAATATGAGTATATCCGCGGTATATATGGTCCCTCTTCAGGAGATTATATTTTATGTACTGTTTTATATCTGTTCATGCAGGTGCTGTAGCATTAGCAGAGTTTATAGCCGATAGTCGACAGTTGCTTCGACTGGACTTGAGAGAGAATGACATCAAAACTGCAGGACTAATGGCCCTGTCTTTAGCGCTAAAAGTCAATGAAACTGTCACTAAAATGGACGTGGATAGAGATGTGAAAAAAGATTCGGTATGTCACTGCCTGCCTTAATTACTGTATACTACGGTAATAATTAAGAACATCTGTCAGCTTTGAGTTCATAGGAAAAGATTTCAAACAGCTTCAGAGATCACAGTTTTTTTGTTACACTTCATATTTTTACTTATACTACTTGCAGTGCAAAGGCTCAATACTTTATTCTGATGCTTAACTATTAGGAATACCAATTGAAAGGTCATTATAACTTGTTTTGGGGTAAAGATTGAATAGCCTGCATTTACTTAAAAAAAATTTTTTTTATAATTCATATGAATGTCTTCTTACAAAAAATATCAACTTGCTATGTGTCCTTGTTACTTTAAAAGTGTTAAAAAGTAATAAAGAGTTATTATTTGTGTTTGCAGGGTATGAAGGATTATGCAGATCAACAGAGGCGGTTACAGATGGACATAACAAACTTTCTCAGTCGAAACAAAGACCTGGCTCTAAAGAGAGAAGATACAGAGAGGAGGTTAATGGAGGAAAGAGCTAAAGAAAACACCAGGTTGAAAGAGGAGAAAGAAAGAGAAGCTCAAGCCACTAATGAATCATTAATAGATTCTTACTTGCCTACCTGTACTAGAATTCGTCGCCCCAATCTGTTGTTCCCGGTAGACTGTCCACAACAGACATTAGACTCTCCAGGAATAGCAGGGGGTTTCAATTTTGAAAATTGGCCTGATTCATTCCCAGATGTCACCCCAACGCCTCCTATCGGCAGAGGCAACCAGCTTATGTCTCCTCCCCCAAGTGAATTGCTACTCAGCCCCCAATACTGTTCCAGGACTAATGCCAAAAAGCTGTTTACTGTCAGTAAAGTGAAATTACTGCCGGTTTCGCCTGTAGCACCTGCCCAGTCCACCTCTGTCTCTGGTTTACCGATACCGAACCGCCCTTCCTCTCTGCCGGGACCAACTTCCCCTATGGAAGTCCTATCAGCCATGCAACCTGAGTTTTCACAGCCAAATTCCCAGGACCAGCTAGATGGAACAGAACTCGCTGGGGACAATGTTAATACACTTATTCATCAAATTGTCAGTGAAGCTGTAGACATGCATCAACAGGGCTTAAATATATCCCCTGGGCCAGATGCTTTGGAAAATAAAATTGATATAGCTGTGACTGAACTGAAGGAGTGCCTGTTTGGTGTAGAGGACAATACCACAGCCTCGTCAAACAACAGGGTTAGCCATGTCATGTGTAATGGATTTGATAAGGGAAATGATTCAACGAGTAAAATAATAGCTCACAATGTTGGTGGCTATTTAGATCCCTTGTGTGTAAATAATTCTGATGGCGGTATAATTGATGTTAAGAATAAGTCACATCAAAGTGGTAATCTGATCTCAGACAATGGTACTTTAAACCCTGACGTTACAGGTGCTCTCAATAATAATAAACTGTTGAGTAAACTAGACTCTGAGATGTGTATGGTTAATAAAGACCCTGATTTACATACAGCACTCACATTAAATGGCATGACACAGGAATTGGCAAGTGCTCTGGACACCCTTGACTCCTCACCTCAGATTGGTATCAATTCTTCCATTCCATTAGGTGAGAGTTGTTAAAGACTTATAATAAATATATCAATTTAATTTTCATAGTCTACTACAAGATTGTGTTCTTGTGTGATAGAAATCTGCCATCTAGAGTAAACAGAGAGTGATTAATAACAATAGTGTATCCGAGAATTTTATAAAACTCTAGCCCTTTCACTCTATTTGTTTGCTAGAATCAGTATTTATTGAACTGGTTAAAATAAAAAATAGTATCTTCCTGATCCAATCCGCAGTTGCATCTTTCATGTCAAAGTGATTGTTGGTTGTCTTTGTTGATTGAGGCAGCAAGGGTGGGGTTCCCTGCACCCATTTGGCAGGCATATCACATATGAATGAAGCAACATTTATAATAAAATGTATGGCGCTAAACCCTACTCAAACAAATCAAATTGAAAACTTGTACCATTGCTGATCACTAAGATTCACTAATCTGTACACTCACTGTTCATTTGATGTTGAGGATTTCTGTAGACAGAGCAGAATGACTAACTGATGTGTGTGATTGGTTATGGTTGTAGATGATGCTACTACTCCTGATGAGTTTGAGAGAGAATTAGATGCAATGTTAGCCTCTGTGAATGGCGGAGCTGTACTCACCACATCAGCTGGAACCTCATCATGAATTCAATACTGTAAGTATATATAACACGATAGTTATCACGAGAAGTAGTTAGGCAATGTAGGGGAGAAAAGAAATAAAGTTGTGCTTATTGTAACGCCATCATATGAGTGAAACAATCTCAAGTATGCATTCAACCTGATCAAAACCCCAAATTATCTGTCGTATGATGACATTCGTATGATGACATTCTTCTTTTCTTATCTTTCTTACCAGTGGCCTCAAGGGTTGTTCCTTCATTATCAGGATATCATTGCACTGGAGTTATACAGTCACATAAGTGTATACACATTTATGTAAATTGCAAGATGCCTAAACATTTTGAATACCTATTTGACATTTAATTATAAAAACTCCTTTAATAGCATTACAAGAGAGATCTGTTAATCTATTACATACATGTAACACATTACATTATTTGTAAAAAACATAAAAAATTAAATGCCAGGTAGTCTTAGTTCAGGCGCTAGCAGGTCGGACTTAATTATCCTTTCGCAGGCCTTCAGGCATAGCTAGCTTGTCAGACTACCGATCATCCTTCAACGTAACACTCACATGGCCTAGTCCATTTGTTATTCTGAGGTGAACGCTAAACCTTAACCAAACAAACTTAAACCTCCAAATGAGACAGGGGCATGGCTTAATTGTAGTGTGTGCGCTTCCTTAGCCTTCTCCAATTTACCGTTCACGGGATCGAGTCCGTCTCGACCATCAGGTATATGAGTTAGTCACAGGATGTGGCTCTGGCAATTGTGGGGGTGGGTTATACCAGGTTTTCCACTGATATGAGGCAAGGAATAATGGTGAAGTGGACAACCTCCCTCATATAAGTGACATACACTTGAGTACGATGTAAAACCCCAATCAAACAAACAAACAAAAACCTAATTAGACAGGCCTCACATCCCACAATGTGGGATGTCAACCCTTCATTTTATGTGAACACATTGAAAAGGGTTCCAGAAGAATATCTGTGGCTCTGGTAGAATAAGGAATTTGAAATTGCTTCATGCACCCCTCTGATTCTCTTTGTTTCGTTTAATTTGTTTACATGTGTTGTTTGTACTTTCAGTGGCCAACGAAGAACAGATGATACCCATCTCCAGGCAGACCTAGTCTTTCAAAAGTAGTTCTAGTTAATAAATCTAAATGATGTGTGTTTAACTAAATTTTATAAAGAGCATATAAATGTAACACTCCTACACAAGGATTAACCACAAATAAACTGATCTTTAAACTTTTGTGAACAAACTGTAAACATTGAACAGTTTATAAATTTGGATCATAAACACAATAGCGAAAAGTTTATTCAACCTGTTTGTACTAAACGATATATGTATACACCTATATTATTTTGGAATACTGTCAGCAGTCGACTGTCTTTTTGCTTATTCTTCACTGGCATTTAGACAGACCAACATATACTGGAGTAAAAGGGGATAACCTATAAACTTGTTATCTCTCTTTTAAATTAAGCCCTCTAGCTAAGGGCAGATTGTTTGAAGAGTAGCAATACTGTCTTTACTTTACTCTTTTTAGGAAAATTAACTTTCCAACATTATGGAAACGCTTCACATCTCAGTTGTGCTAGTGTTAATTATTGTTGGAATACGCTGCCGTATTGCGTAATATAAGTGAAATACCCTTCTGCATGGCGTTAAATCAATCAATCTTGTAAATTGATAATAATGAAAAATATGGATATAAATTTGTAGTAAAATGCAAATTTGACTTCTTTTGTTGTGCCGAGAGAGATGAAATTATCCTTGTTAGGTCTACATCATTAAGAAGTAGTATGTTTGTACCAGAATGTCTGTAAATATGTTTTACTGAAACATTGTTAAAATGTAGTCATTGAAATGAATGTATATACAAATATTTATGTAACCATGTGATAAATATATTAAAAGATTTAAACATATTGAAAATGAGACATATTCATAAATTGCTAAATGTATAGATTTCACAAAATGTGTACAGTTACTGAGCAAATACTATATTCCTCTTATTACTGATTTTAGTCTTTTTATGTTTTTTAGTAAATTTAAATTTCACTTAGAGATCTGATTAATTAGATTTTGATGACTGAATGGAATGATCCTCCCTATATCAGATCAGACAAATTCTTTCCATTACTGTTATACCCTGTAATTGAACACAAAGATAGGATATTCTGTAATTCTGGCAAATTACTTTGTTAGAAGTACAATCACATAGGTACATGGTGTATAAAATATTTATCTCCCAAGCTTATCAGGATAATTGTATTATTTGTAATTTTTTTAACAGATAATGCAGCTATATACTCTCTTTGTCTTTTGTTTTGTTATTAAAACAGTTTTACTTTTACAACACCTAACACCAATATTAAGGAAACTTTAATTGGGTTAAATGTTTTTGCTTCACAAATGAGTTTTTATTATATATTTATTAAATTCATATCATGATTTTATAGTCCCAAATGTAGGTTTAACCACTCATACTTACAAATAAATGAGCAGGTAACGTAATTGACAATCACTGTCATTCTACATGTTACAAAATTTGTATTGTGGTTGTGCCCCATAGTAACAAAAAGGTTCAGAACAAGGTTATTGCTGAGTTCACACTCAAAATAATTGGCCTTGGACAACTACAATTTTTGGTTCAATTAGATAATCGTATTTATTAAATGATTTTGAAATTAATTAAACAAAACCCCATTAAAGTGATCTGGTTCAGCTGCTGCTTTAAAGAGGGGTAGTCTATGGATCCTCAAAAGTCACGTTTCTGAGACACTTAAGTCATGAGATCCTTGGCTTGCTGTTGTGGTTGGACCTGTACTAGCTGAATTTTGTAGTTCGATTTTATTCCTATAAATGGATTCGATAGAAAGTTATCTTTTTTTGCATATTTGGAGTTACATGAAATTATTTATATACAAACTAAGAGTAAATTTCTTTAGGTTATAATCCATTTTGTTTAAGATGAAATTTTATTCCAAAATTGTCAATAACAATATGTGAAACACCTTCCCAAAGGGGACATAACTTCTTCAGAACCGTAGTTGTAAAGAGACGGACCTTCCCAAAGGGGACATAACTTCTTCAGAACCGTAGTTCTAAAGAGCCGGAATAACCCCATGGATAGCCTCCAGGTCTTGTGTGTGGGACATTGGCTCAATGAGCTCACACAGCATTATTTGAGTCAAATGTGTAAGCCTGTGGGTTAACTCGAATACAAACATGTACACAAGAGATTCATTAGTTCTGCTGATAAATGTTAGATGTTTTACTGTGGTCTTCTGCCTAAAGAAGTTTTATATAGATTATAGATGCACACTATTATGCAATTAGTTCAAGAGCACTTAAACCAATAAGCCTTTTATAAGACTATTCAATTTCTTGTGTTAATCATGCATGAATAACAATTTGTGATTTTAATTATTTTTTTTAATGTCAATACAATAGAATTCTTATATTGAAATCAACAAACTTAACATGTTTGTGCAATCAGGTGATAGATAATTGTCAAAATTATAAAAAGTGCTATGTATTTTCCTTACTTTTTATTTTATTTTTTTCATCAGATACATTTATGAACTTTGTTTACGAAATAACTTGTTGACATTAGTAAATAGCGCTTGGCAATTCATTAGAGGTTAACGTCGACTTGTTTGGTCAATTCATGCTGCATTTTTTTTGCAAGGCTTTGTGATGTGAGGAAACTTCTTGTGCCCAGTGGCTCGTTTCACAAAGTGACCTTAGCTTACGTTGAACATAACTGTCATGGCAACAGTATCTCTTCAGCACTGGTTATCATGGTAGTTGTGTGTTATTTAAGCGAAGATTGCTTCATGAAATGGGCTCCTGGTGCTCTCTAAATTGTGGTGCAACACAACACCTATTTGGTGTGGCATCTATCACTGTTAATGAGGAGACTTTTTCCAATCTTTACTTACAACTAGTGAAAGATTAAACAGTATCAAACCACCACTCATTTTAAAGTTGTGCTAGTGTCAAATTTTGTTGGAGCACCGCCATCATATAAATGAAATACCCATAAGCATGGCGTAAAACACCAATTTTTCATTCAATTACATCTTTTATGCCTCACTTGAAGCTTGTGACATGCTGGTGAATAAATGTAAAATTTCAAAAACCATTAGGGTTGATATGTTAACTTAATGATAGGAAGTTGTCGTTTGTTAATTATTCAATTATGTTAACCTGCACAATAATCTGATTTGCAGTCTAAATGGAACCAAAAGTTGACCAGAGATTGGTAAAAGTAAAAATATTTTGAAACACATTCTGGGGAATCTTCTATACATATGTCTGGTAAACCACAAAATATTAACTTCTTATTCTCACCTGTACAAGGATCTGAACATTTAATAAATCTTTGAGTCTAATGCATATTCTAAGATTTAGGTTAAAATAACAAAAAACACTTTTTCTGTTTTGACAAACTGCAGAGCTAAAATGTTTTACAATGGCTATTTGTCTCATTCCAGAAAAATCTTATAATATTGGGTTTATTGGTTTTTGACCATTTTTAATACCAATCTCTGATAACACCTTGATAGGTGTTATATTAAAACAATGTTATGTTTACATTCTATTTTCATGTAAATATTTATATACAATGTGTGTAGACGACCATGCAAAATTAAGCTTGTTTTTATCTACTAGAAATAAGATCAACTGTGATGTCTTTATTTAACTATGTTATTATTGGAAATAAGAAATTTTGCAAATATTCATTCCGTTTTTGGGGTTGAAGGGAGTCAAGGGCAAATTTGCTGTAAATATTCAATTCTGTACAGGTTGATTTGTTTTTTTCTCTAAGTTATATTATGTGAATTCTATATAGGGAGGTCTTCTGACCAGTGAAGGAATTCTATTGCAATAATAAATTTCCTTTCGATCAATTGGTTTATGTGTCTTTTACTAATTTTCTAATCTAGTGCTGTAACAATGGTTCCATATCTTAGATCTATTGGTTTGGAGTAAATGTACTCGCTTAAAAAAGACATACACAGCCACTGAAGTATGAACTCAAGTAACAGATATTTTCTTATCCACCTGGAAACCAGTAATAAAATAACTTTCCAAAATAATTATACTCCCGCCAACTTTGTTTTGGGGTATACTGGAATTGGCTTGTCCGTCTGTAGACACAATTTTGTCATGCCTTCTTCTGCTACAGTTTTTAACCTATGTGAGTAAAAATTTTGTGCACATGTTACCCAGGTGTTGCAATTGTGCAAGATTTAATTGCGACGTTCCATTAATCATTTTTCATGAGTTATTGCCCTTTAACTAGCCTATAATGTTGTTACATATGGCCAATATTGGCTCCGTCGATCATTTTTTCCTGGACTAATTGCCTTTTAACAAATCTATTGTGTTGTTTGTTACATAGGGCTAATATTGTCCGGCCTTATTCTTCTTCAGTTTGTATTCTATGTTAGGGAAAACTTGTGTATATGTTACACATAGGGTGAAGTTGTGCAAAATGTAATTATGAGGCTACATCAATCCTTTTTTTTTTTCGGAGTTGTTGCCCTTTCACGTTGTAACATAGAGCCAATATTGTCTGACATTATTCTTCTTCAGTTTGTGTTCCATATTAGCTGTCCATTGAAAAGGAGCAGCAATACACTTTATAACACATACGGTTACCTGGGGTATTCGCTCTCGGGGTATTCGCTCTCGCAGAACAGTTCTAGTTTAATTAAAAAACTATAGACAATCCGATTGTATTGTATACCTGGATATCTATGGAAATTTACAGGTTTCTATCATTATTTACAAATGATTGATCTCAAATCTGGTGTAAATTTTAATCTAAGAAACCTCAATAATTTATTGCTGACAAGTCTTTGTCCGTTTTACTCCCCACCAGGTGCAGTGTTTAATGAGAAACTCTCCTAATCTCTTCATTAGAGTTAGCCTACAGGCTGGTACCTTTCTTTACAGCAGAATCATGCTATCTGGCTTTTTACTGGACACACCTTTCCTAAACCCGATCATAAGAGAACTTATTTTGACTAAAGGCAGTTTGTACCACTGGCACTTTCCCAGGCAGGTGACTTGATGCTGAATGTTTGTTTGATTGGGGGTTAATATCGCACTGAAGGGTATGTCATTTATACGATGACAAAATGTCCACTTCTAACTTAACTTTACTAAAATACAAGTGATACTCCGGGCTGCAATAAAATGCATATAGGTAAAACGGGCATCATATCGTGTGTTCAATTATGCTGTCTAATTTTCTAATCGAGCTATATCAATTATATAATTGGATCTTAAACAAGTGTAATGCTCAAACCACAGTCAAATTTATCTGCGCGGCCATGTCTAGGTACATTAAACAGAAGAGCTCCACAAATATGGACCAATCAAATATCTTTCTTCATGACCTGTAGAGTCGACTGTTTTGACAGTTGACACCAATGTTAACCCATAACACACAAGAGTGTTTTTAGTTCGTGACATCATGGACAAGGCCGCCACGCCCAAAATGTCAGCCGCCAGTGGTCGTAGAAAGGTATTTACCTGTAACACTTGTTTTTTTTTTATAAAATGAAGAAACGATAAGTCGATGCCATGTTTAGTATATTAATGGTAACCTTTCAGGGATAAAACCGAGAAAAAACCTTTCCCCCTTCTACCGTCGACTTCAACCTGTGACTGGTTAGATGGCAATCATATAAAGGGAAGACACTTTCATGTTAGAAGTCTGTCCATCCCCAAGTAGAGAAATTTACAAGGAAAATACAGAAAAGTTTTCCAAGGTCAATGAGAATCAAAAACAAATATGGCATAAATATCACAGACTCTTATTTGATTCAATTAAATAAACAGAATATATAAATTTCTCCTGAATAATTCCAGTTAAAAGTATACGTGTAGAACCATGAAGGTTACTGGGAAATTTATTTGGAAAATTTGTCTCCAAAATTCCACTTTTGAAGTATTTGGTTTTGATTAAAAATAATCATAAGACATGAAATATAAAAGCATACATTCTAGTACAGTTTTAAAGCAAGATTCATTCCCACTGACAACCTCTAAATACTAGTAATACAATTTCACCAGGATTTTGTGATTAGTTTGAACAATCAGTTACATAAACTTAAATATTTTACACGTTTTCCTAGTGCCAGGTTAGCCACCTTTTCTCAGTTGGAAAAAATTTAAGATAAGACTTAACGGCATAGTTTCACAATTTAGGAGCTAATGAATGCTGTGTCTAAATGGCTTTCTGAATTGGTGCATATTTTTGGGCATGAACATAGTCCTTGAATATCTGGCAGTAAACAGTCTGATAAGCTTGACGATTTGACTTATCGCTCACAAGTTTACGGAGAACAGGAGTGTGGCCATTGGTCAGTCGAGTAAGGTCAAAGTTCGGAAAGTAGCTGAAAAAAAAAATGCATATAAATTTAAGATCGTACCAGTGAATATCGACAATAAAAATAAAAACGGATGAAAAGAAAGAAATCTAATAAAACCAATTATCCAATTTTCAACTATTTATAAATGAAACTTTCAAACCCCTTCTTGGGTAAAATCATTCGAAGATAGTATAGTATGTATCAAGAATTCTGAAGATATGTGAAAGATTTTCTGAAGAAATGTTTGTTTGATTGGTGTTTAACGTCATATTCCGGGTATTTCACTTATATGACCAGGGATTGTCCACTTCACACCATTACTTCCCTAATTCAGGTGAAACACCAAAAGGAAACACCGTAAAAACCCCTTCCCCAATAGCTGGAACCATCTTATGGGACTCGCTCTTACACCTGATTATCGACAGACGGACCCCATACCATCACCTGTACATGCTAACCACTAAGCCACAGCCGGGGAACCCAAAACTTCAGAATACCTTTCTGAAAGCCATTCAGAAATTTACCCCAAGACCCCTACCCTCCGAGTCCACTCGTAATTAATGTATGCTACCTTGGTTGAGTGGTCTAGGTGGCAGACCTTTACTGCTAGCCATCAGGGCTTGAGAAGCATGGGTTCAATTCGCAGTTGGGTTTGCACCTGCACAATTTTCTGAATGTGAATCTCTTCAAACTAAAAGCATTATCCCAAAACTCTTATGCATGGTGTCAAACATACAGAAAAATCCATCATTCATTTAATCTGATGTTCACTTACATCTATCCTACACATTTTGCTTTGGTATAACAAAAGGCAGATTCAAACAGCAAGGGTGACAAGTACACATTTTCCAAACTGACGGATGTGTTTAAATATAACTATTGACAGAGCCAAATTTAACATATCAGGACAATCTGACACATAGGGTGCACTTCCATCAAATTGATAAGTTACACAAACATATAAAAAAGAGAACATTGCTCAATACTATCATGACAAGCAGCTATTCTCACACTCTGTTTACAGATAGTTAACTCACAATAGAAAGTCTGACAATGCAAGTAAATAGTAATTAAATTTCTTTGATGTGAGAAAAAGATTTTTCAGCTAGAACATGTGTGATATGATGAATATTATTCTTGGCTGGTAATTTTCAAAGACGCTGTTGATTTTGAAAATAACCAAACACCGCTTAACACTTACTGAACATTTTTATTTGGCCGTTTGACAAAGTTTTCCTCCACGAATGTGTTTAAATTGTCTTGTTCCCCAAACACCACTGTATTGACTGTATCTATGACATTCCATTTGGGAACGCCCAGAGCGGATAGCATGTTCACCATTGCAAATATCATCATCTCAGAGAACTTTTCTGATGTTGTCACAACACAGTCTGAAAGTGAGAAGACATATTCTAGACAGGTTAGAATTAAGATTTTTGTCTTTGAAGTTTAACATTGATTTGTTTGTTTGTTTGTTTGATTGGGGTTTAACGTTGTACTCAAGGGTATTTCACTTATACGATGATGGATTGTTCACTTTACAACCACCCCTGTGATTGCCGGAGCCACATCTTGTGACTCCCCCATATACCTGAGGGTTGACAGATGGACTCCATCTCGTGAACGTTACATCGAAGTAGGCTTTAGAAAGTGCACCCGATAACCACTAAGCCATGGACGCAGGCCTGGTTTAACATCAAACTCGAGGATATATAACAAGCAGGTCCATGTGGGGCTGTCCACTTCTCACCAATGCGGTACTTGAATGATGGTGGAAAACAGAGAGGAAATCTCTTAAAAAAAAACCACCACTGTAACCACAGGAGCCCCATTGTGTAACCCTGACTCATCCATATTTTTATCAACTATTTGGATCACATTAAGAAGTTGAGAAATTAAAAACAAAAAAGTAAAATACTTTCTCAATTACATTTCCTTGTATATGAAGATGTGACTTAGTCATTTTGATAAGTGTGTGACACTTCTCTAGCAAATGATTTCAATACACAATCATTAGTTTTTGTAAAAGATTAACAATAATAATGTGAAAAATTATCATATATCATGGGTAATCATGGCAAAGGTGTAGTCATAGAGAAAGCTGGCAAATTTTCTAATTTAAGAAAATCTTACAAGCAATGGAAATAAATCAGTTGACACAACTATGATAAAATCCTTCAATGAAAAGTAAAAGAAGAAAACTCTGGCTATAAATGAGTTTTAATCCAGACATTTGGTTTCAACGGTAACTTACCATCTTTGTTGAAACTCAGTGGGCTTGTTTTCTCCACAATGTCAGGCTTCTCTAAGACACTGTTTATGTGACTTGTATAATCCCAGTCTTTGTCAGTGTTGTTTGGGTCCCAAGTCACCTCAGGTTTAATAATGTTAGAAAAGTTTAATAGGTATTTCAATTTTTGGGGAGTCACAGAAAGAACAAAGCTGTACAGCAAACATGTCGGTTTGATAGCAGTTAATTTGAGTTCATCTAACACTGGAGGCAGCTGTGACGGAAGAACAGATACAAATAATAAATCTGACGACTCTGCAAGTCGCTTGTTGTCATAGTAACATGCCACACCCTTTCCTTGAAGATAATCTGAAAATATAAGAAATGTATTTATAAATCTATCAATATTATGTATTTTCTTAAACAATACTGACAATTTTTTTTTAATGAAATAATAACTCAGTACTGGCAGGACTCGTAGCTAGGACTGTGTGCTTAATTTTGTAAAATATCTATGGTAAAAAAATTTGTTTCTTTCTTTCTTTGATTGGTGTTTTATATGGCACTGAAAGTTACTTCATTCATATAGAAGAATGCAGGCCAAAAATGTGAATGGAATAACCGTTGACCTCAATGGCAACTAATAAAGATAAGAACGGAGTACAGGATACAATAATACAAAAACATCACAAACTGATTAGCTTCCTGCTGCTCCTTAACTCTGAGAACACCAGATCAACAGGAAGCTCCTCCAAGCTGCCTGCTAGAGTCTAACTCTGACAGGAATGCCCCCCCCTGGTGTTTATGAATAAAAGTATTCTGAGTTAAGACAAGAAACTGTTACTCTGTCCAATAAAAAACAAAATCATTTAATTATCAAGGTTGGTTTTGATGTAACATGTTAATGTGAGTGACTCCAGTAAACAAAGCTTGGAAATCCTCACCCAACTGGAGCAGCATATCCAAAAGACAAACACTTACAGCAAAATTGAATAAACTGACAATTTTATACAAAACAACAAAAAAACAGATGATGGGAAAAATCAGATTGCAGTAACAGAGAAAGTTACTGACTGCAAAGTCAGACTTAAGAAGCCTATTCAAATGATGAACATTCCCAGTAAATTTTTACATTATTTGAGTACTACTTCAAAATTTAGACCAATCAGATCGCAGTATACAGCTAAGTTACCGGTTGAATGTGATGGAAGTTAAACTACTAAAGGGGTCAAGGTGTATTCATAGCAAATTTGAATTGATCACTCATTCATTGATCACTCTATTAAAAGTCAGAGGACGGAAGTAGAATACAGAATAGAAGAACAGATTTTGATCAGATTAAAGTACAAGTGAGCAAAAACATTAAGAGCTGAGCTCATGCTAAACAAACTTTACTGGCTCAGAGGGATGAAAATAAAAAATTGGGTCTGAAATGAGATGAATTCAACAATACAAACCCAATGTCTCTGGTCGTCTAGTGGAGATTTCTAAGTCCGAGGGGTCTACCATACCATATGTGAGAAGTGATACGGCTAAATGACTGCCAAGTCTACCACATCCCAGAATGCCTATCTTCATGTCATATCGTGGAACACCTTCTTGTATCCGTTTTGATGCCTTCTTTTCTGCTGTTTTTTTGGCTGCTGTCAACTGCCTGAGATATAATAAAATGAATGAAAAGGGCAAATTATATAATATGTTTAAAATGAACACGTATTAATATTTGTATCACTAAAATTAGACCAGAGGAAATAGTTATCAGACCACAAGTTGATTTTAACAATTGTGTTTTACAATGAAAAGAGATATCGGTATCAGTGCGAAAAAAGGGGCTTGGGAATGATATTTTGGTACAGTAGCCTATATAAATAATATCAAACAAAGATTAGTAAATATTTTTACTATATTCTCAATTAGTCATATTATATGTAACCAAGACATGAACAGATCTGTTCTGATTAAGGACAATTTTAGTTTTTTTCTTTGACAAGCAAAACGCATTGACAGGTCCGAATTTCACCATTTGATCATATAAGCTTAATCATTCTTTTTATGTCCAAAAATTCGCTTTCAAAGGTGTAAAGGATATTATGTAGACATATGTTATACGGTCTATTTGGCTTAGCCTATCTGTTGACTGTATAATTATACAATTCAACGAAATAGGTATATTTGCATCTTTATTTGGCTAAAGACTTAAAGTGCACTAGCCTAGGCCTAATGCTTCGTTCAAGTTCTTAAATTACAAACCTTGTTTTGTTGCACACACTGACAAAATAGGCAGCGTGCGCACATTGGGAGACAGTTATTGCGTGGGACCGTGCTCTTAAACAGAGGAATTCCTTCTCCTCGTTTGTTAACGCGCTTTCAAACTGTAGTGACTGTAGATTGTGGGTGATATCATTTCTTTCTTCTGTAGGCGCAGAGACGTGCGGCACAAGCGCCATGTTGTATCTAATGACGCTCACGCATGCCAACAAAAGCAACCACTAACTTCCGATGAAAACTTCCGGTTGCAACTGGACTATTTTCGTTTTGCTTTTGAAGACCGAATTTCCTTGTGTACGAAACATATAAACGAGATAAATCTAAAAAAACAAAGGTATATTTTATATGGAAATACTTAGATGTTGTTGTTTTTCCCCATAAAAATAAATAATCTTTACTCGTTCTTACCAGATTTGTATTTGTTTTCCGAGCTTACAACAACAACACGATGCTATACACGGACACTTGCTTCCAGCCGACTTTGAAAGCCTTGGAAATTCAACAGGTTTTCAATAAAGGAATCACAAACTTCCAATAGAAGCAAAAAAGGCTAAAGTTAGATTTACAAAATTACAATGGATCTGCGAGAAGGCCTTAAACTGTTTAAATCGCTTGATATATTTTAACATTAACTTTGATAACAGTAACTAGCCTTATAAATAAGACTTAGATATAACACAACTAGGTCTTAAATTAAAATCTCCTGTATTTAACCAGTACCCTGAAAATGACTTAAAAAAAAATAAAGACACGCTTCCTCTCCTATCTAGATTGATACAGAAGTTCTTCTAGCAACACCTAGTGAGTTTAGATCTCAACTTTGTGTCACCAGGTTCGATACATAGCCAATTTGGCAATGTAGTCAACAGTAACCAAAAAACATAGCCTGCCATCTTGCCTTGTTCAAATTCTACAATAACTCCAATCTCCTGTGCAGGAGGTACTTTTTGGCCCTCGCTTTCGGTTTCAACGAGGCAAGATAGCGGGCTGTGTTTTTTGTTTACCATTGACTGCATTGCCAAATCGACTATATATCGAGCCTGGCGACCCAAAAAGGAGATTTAAACTGACTAGGTGTTGATAAAAGGACTCCTGCATCGAGCTGGATAAGGTAGTAAACATGTCTTTATTTTTTTGAAGTCGTTTTCAGGGTGCTGGTTAAATACAGGATAATTTAATTTAAGACCTAGATGTGTAATATGTAGGTTTTATTTATAAAGCTAAGCAGGAACAATAACTGGTGTTAACCAGCTAGAAGTAACTTTTCACATACAACACATGTATAAGGTGTACAGGTTTTATTAGTTATTTCCCAAGAAAACCCAAACATCAATGTTCATACATGCTGGTCTAGGAATCCGCTGTTCTTTAATGAGCATAATATCTATTGAAATACTTTCTCAGCTCTACAGTGTTATATTCATGAATGGGTCGATGGGGTTGGGTGCCCCAACTGGTTGAGCTCAAACCCCATTAAAAGGGTTGAAAACTTGAAATAGGGCCTAGGTCAGGTGCTGATAATTATATGATCTGTATATAAAATATGTTACCCAGTGGTCATGGCTGGACATTTTGATGATGACAAAATGTTTATTTTTCTCACAGATATACCCATAAAGAAAACATGGCTCATTATAAGGGGGCTGCCTCAGAAGGAGGAAGAGCCATGAATTTAATAAAGAAGAGACAGAGAGAACAAGAAGAGCTAGAGGCCAGAAAGAAAAAAATAGAAGAAGAATTAAAAATTGGAAGCATCCAGAATAAATTTGCTACTCACTATGATGCAATTGAGGCACAACTGAAATCAGATACTGTAGGTATGTATATATAAATGTATGTTATGTGTGTTTTCTTTATTCATGGTCAACCATCAGGTATATTAGTGAGTCACTCGATGTGTCTCCATCAATCACAGGGTAGATTTTACTTGTTTCCCCTCCATTTTCCAATGTAGTTTAAAGTTAGGCAAGGAATAGTGAAGTGGACAATATGTTGGCATATAAGCGAAGTACCCTTGAATCCATGTTAATCTCCAATTAAACAAACAAACTTTATTCATGCTCATATTTCATGCTGTCCTGTAATTTTTATTACAGCTGCAAGGCTGCTTTGTATTAATTGTATTAATTTCTACATATACCACAGAATAAATCATGTACATAAAGAATCTGACCTGTACTATTAAAATATAAATTTTTCTCTTAACTGATCCCATGGATTAAAATACAAAACAAATTTTGGTAATGTATTCAATGATATTTTACTTCTTTGATGATTGATTTGTGTTAGGTGGATTCATATGAACTAAGAACCTTGTTTGAGGTTTGGCACCATACTTACGATTATTTTACTCGTATGGATTGGTAGAGACCCTCAGGCTAAGGGCAGTTTTTTTTAAGAGTAGCAAAGCTGTCTTTACTTAAACTTAGCACTGAAGGAAAATGAACTTTCCAACATTATGGATACCCGTCGCATCTTGATTGTGACAGTACTACTGTCAATCATTGTTTGAATACACCGCGGTCATATGAGTGAAATACCCTTAAGCATGGTTTAAAATGCCCATCGCAGTGGTTAAAGGGAGCTTCATGTGGCCCTAGTGCTCTCAGAGCTAAAGGGGAACAGGAAGCCAACCTGTATTTGTCCTGTCCTGTTTTTTTTAGTTGCCAGTGGTGTCAAGGGTGGTTTCCTTCATTCATTGGGTTGGCATGTCATCATATAAGTGAAATACCCTTGAGTACGTCGTTAAACTCCAATCAAACAAACAAAGAAATAAAACACCAATCAATCAATCTATCTTTTCTGCACCTCAAAATGAATTCTTTGCGGATAAATCATTACACAAGCAGGCAATTAGTAGGGGTTTTTTTTCTTTATTTAGGACTGGTGACATTGGATCAGATGAGAGCTAAACAAGAAGATGTTATCAGGAAACGAGAGGCTCAGTTAGCAAAGAAAGATGCTCAGGCTAAACTGGTTGAGGAACAAAATAAGGAGAGAAAGCGAAAAGAGAAAATGAAAGTAAAGTAGACTCATCCAAAATATGACAAAAATATTTGTATGTAGCTAAAGGTACAATTCTTGGTGATTTGATGACTTTCTTTGTATGTCACTACATATGCATGTGACCTATGAAGATTTAAAATTGAACAGAATAAAGATATTTCTTTCTTTATATACTTGTGTGGAGTGGTTTCACTAGATTTAAAACAAACAAGATAGCGACTGCTATTCTATACATTTTTAATTT
>JARFOD010076891.1:0-20583 GCA_031763545.1 Mopalia muscosa
TATTTCACTTATATGACAGCTGATTGTCCACTTCACATTGTTCCTTGCCCTATGGAAAACCGAGAGGAATCTTAACATATTGTGTCTGTCCTTGATTATTGTAATAAAATGTTTAAAATATTTTGCGATAAATTTTGTCCAATTTTGTCTTAATTTTTATGGGACATGTCATGCAAAAGTATATAAATTTCCACACATGACTGATACAGATCAGTACAAAATTTTGTCTGTTAAGAGATAAACAGAAACTTTTCTTTCATGTAGTATTTTGAGATGTTGAACCAGAGGACACCCTCTGAAGTAGGGTGTCCAAAATGGACATTTTTCTTCACTTTTCATATAACTGGGTGTCCAATTTTGACAGTTTTCTTATCTCTTGCATGTTAAAATTTCGTAAGATAGGGTGCAACGATAACTATGGAGAATTTTTAAAAAACAGATAAGGTTACTCAAGTTAATTTTTTAATTTAATTTCGATTAATGCGTAAGTAGTTTTATGAATAGAGGCCCAGCCATTCTGTTCGGGTTCCCCTAATATTAGCCCTCTGGCTAAGGGTAGTTTGTTCCAAGAGTGTCCATGCTGTCTTTACTTGGCACTGGAGGAAAATTAACTTTCCAACATTATGGAAGTGCTTCACATGTTGGTTGTGCTAGTGTTGGAATACAACGCTGTCAAAAAAGTGTAATGCCCTTAAGCACGTCATAAAACACCAATCAATCAATCATCTTTATATTGCTTCTTTAGACTCTTAAGTCTTGTTTGACAGCTTGACTTTGTTTGTACAAAACTAGTGTTTTAAGGTTGGGTGATGTTCGAGGATGCAAGCAAACAATGAACACTGTGATATATTTTCTGTGGATAAACTATTTGTAGATTTATGAAGTGAGATATCACATGTGAGTTAATTGAGAATTGATCTATTTCCTCTCATTTATCATATTTATTTACCGTTTATGACAGTTGTAGTACTACATCATTTCATTCATTCATTTTTTATTTATTTATTTCTAATTTTGGCAGGATGGTAATTTCAGGAGAATCTACCTGTTTCACAGAGCTAGCTTGTTATCCATATAACTGACGATCAGTGGGAAATACATAGTTTCAGTGTTTCATAATAGTTGATGCATCAGGGCCACTTTTCTTATAGTTTTACAAATAATTTAATAAAATACTTGCTTTCAACTCAAATTTATTTTATCTGTACAATTTTAAAGCAATAAATATCCTATGTTACAATTTTAATCTATGTGTTTTTGGAGTCAGTAGTAAAGAGTAAATTTTACATTCATGTTCAGTAGACTAGTATTCCAATCTTTGCGAAGACAGTATAAGCCCTGGTTATGTCACGCCAACATGCAATAGAACTAACTTCAACTGACCCTGCTGGTGACCGTGGCTCAGTGGTAGGGAGTGCGCTTCCTGAACTGATCATGCTTTGATTTACCGTTCACGGGTTCGAGTCCTCCTTTCGACCATCAGGTATATGAGCGAGTCACATGTTGTGGCTCCGGCAATCGTGGGGGTGGTTTTTACAAGGTTTGCTCCCGGTTTTCCACCGTAATATGGCTGTGTACAGTGTGAAGTGGACAATCCATCATCATATAAGTGAAATATCCTTGAGGACGACGTTAAACACCAATCAAACAAACAAAGCAACTGACCCTTACTGAGCACTTACGTCACACAACCCCTTGTACATTACGGACTAGATGCATCTGACAGGAACTAGTTGGTGACAGTCGTACAAGCCCATATATCACTTGCGATTAAGGGGAAATAGTTACGATCAGTTGTAACTTGACGTAGAAAGTAGAACACGCACAACTATCTCAGATTCAGATTCATTTATTCACCACACCACAGAATAATAGTACAAGTCGATAACAAAATATATGACAAACATAATAGAAATGAGAAAAATAAAAGTTACTAAGAACATGGTACAAATAAATACAAATATTGATGTCTAATGGTAATACATGGAGGGAATAAAGTTCCTAAGACTTGTCCTATCCCAAAATTTATTGGACACTAGTACTGGAACTGGACAGCAACAAGTTGTCCATAGAAGCAGCAAAGACGCTGATGCTCTTATGTCATGTTAAAAGCTACGACTGAATAGTTGCTGTAGATGGTCAACTGGTCCACTAGAACTGATCAGAACTAGTTCTCAATAGACGTAACTGCGACGTAGGCTAGGCTTAAAGCAGCCAATTACAACACTGGATGAAGTCATGTGACTGTTATTACACATTGTCTTGTCCTGTCCTTTGACTGAATTAAGCAAGACAGACTCAGAGATTGACCAATCTTGAGTACAAAGTTATACACCAATAACGAAGAAACAAATTCAACTTTTGTATTGTAATCTTTGAGGAAGGATGAGTGCCTTTGTTTTTCTTTCTTTCAAAATCATAGCAACGCCATCTTGGGATGGGAACTAGAGTGCACATGCTTTTTAGTTATCAGAGAAGAACAAAATTCTTTTGAGTTGAATGAGATAAGGCATGGATGATTTTCACCACAAAGTGTTTGTGATCCTATCTTAAGCTAACATGGTGTATCCTCCCAATTGGCTTTGTCTTCATTCCATTATGGACTGATTTACTTTGAAGAGCTCTGTACACATTGGTCAAAGATGGGGCCATTGTGTGGCCATTGTTACTGTTCCTGAGAGAGGGAACAGGTTGTTGAAAGGGGCAGCCATGGGGTGTGGCGGGAGAATGGGTGGGGAGTCCTATCGAAGCAGAAACTGAAGTTACAGACTTTCTGGATCAAAATAGTAGATAAACGTGGGGTATAATTATGAGGATAACAAACAGTGGTCCCTCATATTCAATAAAAATTAAATTTTGGCTGACAGCTACTACATAATTCTTTTTTCATCTAAAAATATTAAATATTTTGTTGAAAAAAAAAAAAAAAAAAAAAATGCGCAGGGTTTTTTTAACATTAGTCATTTGTCAAATCATAATTTTATTCAATTTTAATAGATTCAAAATTCTTCTTTTGTAAAAGTAATCCTCCTAAAAAAACTATGATGAATCCCTGCACATATTTTCCTCCGTCTGAGGACAATCTCCGTTAATAATGACTGTCTTTACCAAATCTTATACATGCATATAGGTATATTCCTAAGTCTTTCTTTCTTTATGTGTGTTTGAAACTAACAATTCTGTGCATCTACTATCAAGTTGAAGCCAAATATTCAACCTAACCCAGTTGTGGATGGTTTTGTCTCTTAGTGGCTTTGGTCATGTAGGCTGAATTTCTCTTGTCATTGAAAGCGTCAAGTAGCTGTCCTTCTGTGTGTGTTCAGCTAAACACCTCCAAACACACTGTTAAATCCTGTCCACACATGGTTAGGCCCTGCTAATGTTGGTAAACTCCCTAAGGATTACACTACAACAATTTATAAATATAATTTCTAAAAGTTTAAAAAGTGTAAAGTTGTCAAAAATATATTTGGATGAAAAATGTCCCTGTACTAATTTTACTCAGTTTTATTCCATTTTATTTTACTCGCATCTTCAAAACATTGAAATTTTTTGAAAAATGTAAAAGCCAGAAATTTAGAATTTCTCTTCATTGAATGTTGACGACCCTTATCTTGTGTAAACCACTTCAGGGGACAGTGGGAGGGACAACTAGTCCAGCTTGTAAAAATGCAGGCTTTCCACTCTTAAAGTATTACAGTGGCAGACTTTAAGAGAAATGTGTCTCCCATCATAAATGTTGTTGAATATAGCCAGTGGCTTGGCAAGGTGTACCGGGAGAAGGATTAAGGTTTTTAGCCAGGTTTCCTAGTTGGGGGAGCATTAGGACATCTGTGAGCAATCTGTCCTCTCTCACTGTGTTAGAGCCACCATATGTGCCCAGTACCTCACTTGACTAAAACATCACACATATGTCTCACATGTGACATGGACTATCAAGTTTCATAAGAGTTAAAATCTGTCTTAATGGGGATGTTCTCACCAATAAATTTGGTGAAAAAGATAGCGAAGAGTGTCCAGCTATCAGTCTGCAAGTCAGTCTCTAGTGAACAACCATTCTTTCCACAATATTATATAAAAAAATTCCAAACTTGAAATAAGATTTGGCTTGATCAACTTTGATTTGATAGATTGAACTGTGTTATGAATTGACGTGGCTGTAATCTTATTACACTGTTGCAAGCCTTGGCAGTCAATTAAGGGAAAAACATCAAAAGTACAAAAATACAGGTAACTTGAAACTGATAGCAGGCAATTTAAATATGCTGGATGCAGCTGAAATACCTTTGAATGTGGCAAAAGACACAAATCAATCGGTCAACAAGACATAAATCTACTTTTCATTATAACCAGGGCATACCTGACTGTGCTAACCTTACCGCCCTGCACTTATACGAAAAATATTACTTTGGCATTACTGAATAAGGTTTGTTCTATAGGTATACCATTTTAGTAGTGCCTGTTATACTTCTCACAACCACCACACTGGTACAGCTCGATGGAATTCTAAATATTTTATATCTGTGTAGCACAGAGCAGAAGATTGCGAAGGCTGATGAGAGCTGACAGGCAGACAATATTATAGCAGTGGACGTCCCAAAACACCCGGCTCTAGTCCCAGTCGATATTGATTCTTCTGTATAATGGCGTTGTTGTTGTACGATTGTCTGACACGCCACACATTCAGATCGTCAACGATATAACTTCAGGCCAAGGGAATAAGCTATTTTTGCCAGATTTGACTCAATCTTTCCCGATATAAGTTTGTGGACCTGGGGAATAACGCCATGGAAATATAGCCTGTCAATTTCACACCATCAATCAATCTCACTTTTGCCGAATACGATTTCAATTTGCTACAGAACAAATGGAAATTCAGTGTGTTTTTTATGATGACTTTGGTTGGGCTGATAGTGAGATTGTTTGTATGGTTGAGGATAGTGACAGAGAGATAAGTCTGTGTAGTTGGGGATTCTAGGCGATATGGTTGAGGATTATAGAAGATCGAGTCGAAGGTTCTAAGAGATATTGTTGGGGATTCTAACAGATATGGATGAGGATTCCAAGATATATGATTGAGGATTTTAAGGGACCTTGGTAAGGATTCTAGGAGATATGGTTGGGGATTCAAAGAGATATTGGTGAGGATTCTAGGAGATGGATTTGAAGGTTCTAAGGGATGTAGTTGAGGATTCTAAGAGATACATGTATGACTGAGGATTCAAAAAGATATGGTTGAGGATTCTAAGAGATATGGTTGAGGATTCTAAGAGATATGGATCGGGATTCTAAGATATATGGTTGGGGATTCTAAGAGATATGGATCGGGATTCTAAGATATATGGTTGAGGATTCTAAGAGATATGGATGAGGATTCTAAGAGATATGGTTGTGGATTCTAAGAGATATGGTTGTGGATTCTAAGAGATATGGTTGAGGATTCTAAGAGATATGGTTGAGGATTCTAAGAGATATGGTTGAGGATTCTAAGAGATATGGGTGAGGATTCTAGGAGATGGATTGGAAGGTTCTAAGATATGTAGTTGAGAATAGCCTTGATAAGAGATGATGTAAAGGTTCTTTTCTTACATACAATCTTGAGGTTCTTAGAGATAAAGTGAGGATAAAGTGAGATTGATGATGGTTGTAAAGAAAGGATTGGAAGTTCTAAAATACAGGGCTGAGTGAGGGTTCTAAGCAGTGCAATAAAGGTTTGTTAAAGATGAAGTTACGGGTTCAAAGATATACTGTTAAAGGCTGTGCACTACATTATCAGTACAAAGTTATGAGAGTATCATATAATGGAAATCGATTGAGTATTTTTTGTCCACTTGTTTTTGGTGTTTCATCCTTTTCTATAATAATAAAATTGACTATTCGATGCTTTGATGGCTGCTACAAACAGGTACCCATCAGCATGCTCTGTTTGATGCAGAAAAATATAATTGCTTATTAATTGCTTTAAAAAAAGGCAATCATAAACCCATTACTAACAGGAACAAATCACCATCTTGTTCATGTCCTGGGCTAGTGAAGTAGACCTGAACACTGTGGGCAGTTTAGTAGTTCTTAAGAGTGATTTATTGCCCAGCTCTTGTGTGGGTGTCAGGGTGAGTGTTGCTGGGCCCCAGGGTTACAAGTGTGTGGGTACATTAAAGGGAGTTTAATGGGTGTTCACACCAGGCTGTTGACAAGGGGTTAGTTCTTAACAAGGGCTTTGATTTATGGACCACTTGACTATCAGCTGGGGCTCCCTTTTATAACAGGACAAATAGTAAGGTTTAGACTACACCATTCTATCTACATGTACACTGGTAACCAACGAAAGGTTACTTAAAAAGGTCTTAGTAGATTTTAAATGAGAAAGAAGTTTACAAGTGGTGCTATAATAAAGTAAATGTAAAACAGTCAATTTTTTTATTCAGATGTTGTGACCAGCATTATTTTGTTATATTTGATATAATCTATTTAGGCTGGTCATTAACAGGCCTGTGCTGTTATCATCTCCGGCATAACCTTAAAATCAGTCCTAAGATAACCTAACATTTGCATGTGTCTCTGCTTTGCTGATTGTTTAAATGTGTGCATTTATGAAAATAAAGCCAAATTGCTTTATAATACAAACTTTATAGGTGTCTGGATTGACAGCATTTGTCAAAATCAGTAGAAAATTGCAAACAATTTAAATACCTGTAAATCTGCCCTTGTAAAATACGTTTGCAAAAACAAGGAGGAGACATGCAGGAGATAGAAAACTGTAAAAATTGGACACCCAGTTATTAAAAGTGAAGCAGGGGGAACTCTATTCTGAAAAATCTGTGCCGGATAATGATGACTCTGTGACGGATAATGACGAAAACATACCGGGGATACATGAAGAATTGTTAGATAATGAGAAAATAACCGAATGGCAGCCTGGTTTCTATAGATACCAGTCACTTGGTGAATTCCCCTGGTGACGTCACTCGAGAATCACAGCTGACTCGTAAAGAAAGTCAGATGTTCAAATCCCAATTTCTCCACATGTACAACAAATTTCTTAATGAAACAAGTTGCAAATCATTCAGTGAATATTGGCTTTTTTATATACGCTTTCTGGGTATCAACCATTTGGGAATACCTTTAATCAACTGCTGTGAGTATGTTTACAATGACATTTGCTAATTGAACAATATGAATGACCTGTTCTCTGGAAAGAACAAAAAAATAACAAGTCATACATGCACGCTGACAAGCCTTAGTACAATGTACAATGTTAACAAAATCATCAGCTCATTGGATATTTTTGTCACTAACTATTGCCAATCTTATCACCTGAAAATACAGTTTTCTTACAGAATGGCCTTTACGAGGCCTCTCTTAGTTATTTGCTTGTTAAATCTTTATTATACTCTCTCTTTATCTCTATTCACAAAAAAAGAATTTGGCAATAACATTTGTCCACTAAAATATTAGTATTTTAGACATTGGAGATCTTGGAACTCCTGAAGGCCGGTTCATTGAATTCCTTATATCTCTAGTTTCATTGGTCACTCTTAAACTAACTCTCAAAGACATTCTAGACGTAGGCCAGCATGTAACCAGAGACCGTCCTATTCACACACTCTGATCCACCTTTTGTCCATGTACCAGGTAAGATGACACCTGAGATTTGTCCTTTGTTAATTAGGCTGGACATCAGCCACCTTTGGCATTGACCTTGTGTAATTAGTCCAGTGGACAAAGCAGATATTTGCTCAGATAAAATTGGCCATTTTGTACTTCACACCTGCCAAAAAGGTTGACTTTATGGTGTTACTTTTATAGGGACTTTATAACCTACCTGTTAGCAGTTATAGAATACTTTTGATATGGACCTACCATGAATATCATAACCTTTAATCTATGAAATGAGTAAGCTCTTCAGATACATCACCGGAAACAAAAAATATGTAAATTTCACAATTTAAAACTGATTTAATGTCAGATTTTTGTGACAGCTATGCCATAATATTTAATAACCTTTGAAAACAATTTTCTAGCTGTAATTTGATATTTGTGGGAAGTGGGCTAATGGAGGGTAAAGATAAACAGGGCTGACTTTAAGTGCAAACACGGCCACCATAACTGACAGATTTCTTTTTTCTCAAATTGCAATAGAATAAAGGGTATCATTTTATAGGTCCTTGTTATTTACAGGAGCTCCAAGCATTTCCTGACCAGCAATCTCAAATGTTGTACTCCACGGTTAATTATTTGCTTTCTGTGTATACCATTGTCTACCTGTATTCTCTGACCACCTTTTATTGTAATGGCCACCATATTTTTCTAAGGGTTGCATTTTTTGTAGTTTAACACTTGCCCGCTAACTCTGGGTAAGCAGAAATATTTCTGAATGACAAGGGATTTTATTCAGCATAATTATACAGTTTAAAAAAAAAAAAAGCACGAAAAGTTGGGTTTACTTGCCCTGGTCACAATCAACCCAGAAAGTCAAGCTGCACCAATGTGCATTATTGATTTAGAGTTTGTGGTTATAAAAAGAGGTGAAAATTATTGTTCTTATCCCCAAAAAATACAAAAGTTTTAAAACTGAGATTGTAATGCAGTAACTTGTAAGTTGACTGAGTTGGTCCTGTTTTACAAATATGTTTTATTCTTAAAAGCTTAATGTTAAGGATTGGTAAATGTTGAGTAATCTCCATTAAAAACTAAGAGATAGAGAAAAAAAAAAAAAAAATATAGTTGGAAACTTGCAGTCTGAAGAAATGAGAGTTAGACCCACACTCTGCCTTAGATAAAAATAAATGACTAATTTTGGCATACCAGGCTTTTAATTGTGGAGCTTCTTTAAGCCCGGCGCACACGAGGCGATTCTCCAGGTGATTTTTGTCGGCGATAAAAAGCGCCTTGATTATCGCCCCGTGTGCGCTCGCTGCCAAGAAAAGGCGCTTGTCGCTGAGACTGTCGCCGACGGTCAAGCAGTGTTTGATTTCAGGCGATAAAAATCTCTCTGTAAAAATACAATTGCCCCATCTGCGCTTGATAGCGACATTTGTCGCCGACAACACATCAGATTGTCCAATCAGACTCGAGATATTTGTCACGTGATACTGTAGATAAAATGGCAGTCGCTTTTTCAAGGGAAATATAGTCAAGCCAGCAGGAAGATTTGTCGCATACAGTTTCTCTTAGTCGCCTCGTCTGCGCTCAAGTCTCTGGGTGACAAAAATCCCTTCCAGTCGGCGCAGTATGTCGCTGCGATAAAAATCGTCTCGTCTGCACCGGGCTTAATGGAAATTTTTGGTCTTAATTCTATCAATACAAATTAAATATATTTTGTTTATCTGCTTGTGGTTCTGACATAAAAGTCCAGTTTTCTGACTGTGATATATCTTTAAATGAATGGTTCTCCATATTAGAAAGTACAATGAAATTAGTTTTGAGGGAAATAATCGTCTATTAAATTTCAGTTGTTTAAAGGTGTAATTTTTAAATTGTTTTTCGTTTTTGTGACGGGAGAGAGAAAAATTTGCCTTCTGAAACTGAGATTTGGGAATCAAATCGCTGTCCAAAGCTGTACTGACTGAGATAAATAATGACAGTACACATTGGGCCAAATTGTATAGTGATAAAACTGGATTGGTTTATGACCTGTTAAACTTTTTTGTCACGAATAACATGTAGGTGTTAGATTTTTTAATCACTTAACTCATTAAAATTCAATTACTAATTTAAAAAAATGGCAAGTGAAAAAAATTACCTGGAATTTGAATCATTCTAAGCATGCATGTAATCCATGCACATACTGTACTTAATTTGGATTTTAATAGGTGTAACTGAGAAACTGACAAATGTACAGTTGATAGACTTATTATCAGTGGCAATTTGAACTGGGATATTTTGGCAGAGTGTGTGGGGTTGGGAGGTGGGGGGCTGTGATTGGGGGGGGGGGGGGGAGCGGGCACATTTCTTTTGGGCACCCTGCAGATGTGGCTCAGTGGTAGTGAGTGTGCTTCCTAAACTGAACCTGCTTCGTTTTACCATTCACGGGATCGAGTCCACCTGTCGGCCCTCAGGTATATGAGTGAGTCATATGTTGAGACTCCGGTAATCGCAGGGGTGTATTTACAAGGTTTCCTTACGGTTTTCCACCTTAACAAGGCTGTGTACAGTGTGAAGTAGACAATCTGTCGTCATATAAGTGAAATACCCTTGAGTACGACGTTAAACCACAATCAAACAACAAACAAACCTAATAGCATTGAATGGACCTCTGTTGCTCTGGTGCCTTCAGACAAAGGGGCAACATGAAGTCAAACTGTAATGACGTCTTTCATTTTCAATTTTCAATCTAGATCACTCTGTCTAATTACCTTCGAATGGTATTAGGTAGTGGTATAGACAGATTTTGGTTCTGCTTCTAAATGACACTCGTGGCCAGGTGCTTGAAATTCCTAGTGTCAGAAACCTTCACCCTTAGGTTTTCTGGGGTATTTAAAGATATAACCTTATATGATGTTTTGTTTACTCAACATCACCACACCGTTGACATTTGTCTTCGGAGATATTCTTGTTCATTGCCATGGTCTAAATGACTAGAATTGTGCTTCGACTTTTTTGTATGTTTCTTTATGGTTATAATTTGAATGTTAGCTATCATTTACTTTGACAGGCCTTCATGTGAGTGAAATTATATGTATTGTATGGCTTTAACTCCCAATCAAAAAAACCCCAAAAAACAAAACAAAACAATACATGGTCTTAAAAATTGTGCAGATTCATATTTCTTTTATTTAATCTTCATGCCTTTTTTGGGCTACAAAGATATAAACATAAGACAAATACATTAATACAAAACAAGTGGGTAGTCAAATCAAATATTAGTTATAGCTAAATAGATAGATCTGTACATAATAATCAGGGGCTTAGTCAGAAATCAAAAGTATGGTGTCCAAAATGGTCATTGGCTTCACTTTTCAAAGTAGCCAGGTGTCCACTTTTGACAGTTTCCTTATATCCTGTCTGTTAAAGTTTCTTACAACAGGGTGTTCAAATGAGGCAATTGTTCCATTCACAAAAGAGTTAAAAATCTTAAAGAATGGTTATAAACCATAAACAAACAAACAATCCTCATGTTAAGAGTTGCCATCATGCTTTCATTGTTTAGCGCTGGACTAGGATCAATGTTCTAACAGAGAAAGGCAAAAAAAAAAAAAAGTCAAATTTTACCCCTAACTAGCGGTAGAGTCCTTAACTTGAAACTTGAAATATATAGTCTCATCTTATTTTGGACAACAGATGCGATTGAATTTCATCAAATTCTGTAAAACAAAATGACCGCCAATGCAACATTTTACCATATTCACTCCAATGTGTTTTGATCATGATTATTTTAGATAAAATTCACAGATTAACTTGAAACATGGAAGCTAGTTTCCTGCTACTAAGAAAGAGGATAGGTTTGCAGTTCATCAAATTGCACAAAGGAGTATGGTCCCCATTGCATACTTTTTCAATATTTATCCCTGCATGATAATTTTGAGAACAAATTAACTGAGTAACTTGAAACTTTTACGGTAAGTTCCCCCCATTAAGACAAAAATCAGATTTCTTCCTACAAATTTTGCATAACAAAATGGCAACCATTACATAATTAAATATATTTCAAACATTGAGAAAAGTTTCCTCCAGTTAAGATACCAATGGGATTGCATATCATTTAATTACGAAAACAAAAATGGCCATCACTCAAATTCAGATACATGTATTAACTTCAAACTTTGCTTTTTCTGTTAATATCATAGATGTGGTTGTATTTCACTAGGTTTCACAACAAATATGTCCGATATGTCGCACCATAATGGTGATAAACACTGTAACTCTTACTGTTTGGTGCTTTGAAGAAAAAAAAAGTTCGTAAACAAACGTAGGAAAAGGTGATTTGACTGGGATTATAAGCATATATTAACAAAACTAAAAGGTTCTAGTGGTGGACCTGCTAGCTACTCAGCTTGTTTTTATTCCTTTGCAATTCACATATATGTGTTTTGTTAAAATCAATTTTTTATTTCACCTGTCAATGGTTTTTGTGTTCAAATGACATAAGGTAGACTGATTCACTTAATAGACTGAGGTTGGGATGTGAGACTCGACTGCTAAAATGAAAAGTAAACACTTTTTTCACTCTGTCTACAGGGGAATGTTGGCAAAGATGCGGAGTATGTTTTAACACTATTTACACTTGACATTGGCGGTGTTTTTCACATACCTTGTCCCTTCTAATCAACATTTAAGTGAACGGGCTGGCAAGAAGTTAAAAGCTTGTGTATAAGTTAACATCTTCAACTAAGAATCAAGTCTTTTTTTAGGATTCTTTTTTTATGCGAGTGATTTTATGAATGTATACACTTTTGTATAAATATTCAGGAATAAATGTTTAATGCTCTGTCAAAAACTATGATGAGTCTAAAAACTAAACAAACCAAATTTTTTTTTTTAATATAAAAAAGAAAAAAAAACATTCTGGTTAGGTTTTTCACAGTCATGTGTTGAATTTCTGTGTGTCTGTTTAATTAAATAGCTCTAATGAGAGCTATACATGTTGTCTTTTTGTCAGCAAATGCTAAATGAAGACTTTGTTTTACTTATGTACATGGAGTACCAGGTCAATGCTGTTAGGCTGGCAGGCTACCATATGAGTGAAATAACCATAAGTACAGAACAAACCCCAAGTAAACAAACAAACAAATTATTTACACTGTAGGAGAATTGATAGATAAATAATTTTTGTTTCTTTTACAAAATAAAGATTAATAGTATTTTGGTTATTTTGGGATAACGAAAATGTTCAATTGTTACATAAAGTAAAACTTTTGAGATTGAGACTTCTGACAGGTGAGGTTTATTACCACATGTCATCTTACCTGGCCATTGTTTATAAATCTGGTTTCTTTTTTCTCAAAATGAACACAATAGGTCTGGAATAAACATTACCTAACATTATTACAGTTAAAGAAAAGAAAACATGCTGAAATTAGTTTATTTTTCGTGTGTATTAACCCAGTTATTGCATTACTTGTCAAGAAAATTTTACAAATAGATCCTTCTTGAAAATGGCTCTTTTGTGTCTGTCAGACATTTTTTGTTGTTTCTCCATCTCATTGTTCAGACTGATCCATCAAGCCTGTCAACTTTTGAGTTTGATTAATTTATTTTTAATTACTCAGTTCAAATTAAGATTCTATTGTTACCATCTATTGTTTTGCCTACATATTAAACACTGTTTATAAAATAAACACTGTGTTTTCTTATTTAGTTTGAACATGTAATGCTGTTTGCTTTTTAATTCTGATTTCATTTGAGGTTTTTTTTTAAACAATTTGGGTCAGTTATGGTGCATCAGGACTGACAAAAGATTTAATTAAAGTGTCAATTTTTAAGAGTTTTTCATAGAGGGTTAAAGAAGTTGAATGTTTGCGAAGCTGTCATGTACATGATTTTTTTAAATACAATCTTATTAACAACAGTCATTTATTGAAAGATCCACAGGGCCCAATTCTTTGGGGATGTGCGTTGAGTGGGTGGGGAATGGGGGGGAGGGGGGATGAGAAAGGGGAAGCAACGGGCATTCATTGTTTGATTAACAATAATATATAATAACAACATTTTATTTCCATATATATCAACAGGATCTGGTTTACAAATAAATAAATAAATACTTAATCATATAACATAAACATAAACATTTACCCATGTATAAAATAGACTCTTCCAATTCAACATTTTGTTTGAACAACACAAGATAATTTCTTTGTTGAAATGGGAATCCAAAGGTTGATTAATTGGTGTCGAAAGCCATGCTTAAGGTAATTTTATTTATACACAGAGGTGTATTCCAAGAATAATTGACACTAGCTTAACCAAGATGTGAAGTAATTCCATGATGTTGGAAAGTTTATTTTCCTCCAGGGCTGTCAAGCATTGCTACTCTTCAAACAAACTACCCTTAGCCTGAGGGCAAGCTGAAAGAAGTTGGACTTCTTGTCAAAGTTAAACTTTTTGTTACACATAAAAATCTTCCCATACTTGGAAGAACTGCAAATGTAGTTGTCACGATGAATAAATTGATCACCTCTGCCATTTAAGCTTCTCTATTTAGTTTGTCTTATACGATCTAGACATGAGTTCAGTTGTAGTTTGGGAAGGTAAATTTTGTTTACTTTTGGCTGTAATATGATCTAAACAATGAGCCTGGATTGCCGTGCCATTGATACCATCATAAGAGATATCATGACTGATATCACGGCTGGTTTCTACAAACTTCCGTTGAATATAATCCTATCTGCGTTTGGTATTTACGATCGGCTGGATAATTACCGGCAGTATTTTCTTGATAGCATACAGTTTTTAAGCATGTCAAAATGAAAGAGAAACATCCTGTAATTTCTTTTATCTGAACGCTTACAAAAATTGAATATATTTTTTTAAATCCAACTTCACAGTTTTGAGCTTTTTTTGATAAATGAAGAAAAAGAAAAATGTTTGCGCCTTCAATCGTAATTAATCAAGGGCCAGCCGGCCTAACACTTTGATACTAAGTGAGCTCCTGAGGACCGTATCCCCATACATGTATGCCATATTTTATGTCCTGGCCAAGCTTCAAACTTGAGATCGTTTGATTATGGTAACAACTCTGTACCCGATATAGTGGGTGTTTTGAATGAAGCTTCCTGTTGCCCCGAGTTGAGGGGCATCAGAAGGGCAATCACTCTGTCAGTTTGTTTTTTGTCTTGTGATTTTCCTGTCTAATTCTAGTCTTTGTTTGTTGCCAATGACATTTATGGTTGTTTCCTTCACTCATGGGGTCGGCACAATGCTATATGAGTGAAATACATGTAACCATAAGTGAATTGAACTCCAAACAGTCAACCAACCAAACAAATAAACTGGCTTCTGCTGAGCAACAAGGTCTTGTTTGTTTGTTTGTTTGTTTGGTCGGGGTTTTGCATGCTTCTCAGGAGTATTTCACTTATATGACTTCACACTGTTCTAATTATGGTGGAAAACAGAGAGGAAACCTAGTAAAAATAACCCCAAGGATTGCCAGAGCCACATCGTGTGACTCAATCATCTACCTGAGGGTCGACCTAATTACTCGATACTGTAAGATTTAGTGGGTACATGCACTCACTAACCACTAAGCCACGGCAGCAAGCCTACAAGGCCTTGAGAGGAAGCCTTACCCTAATTCTCACGAAAGTGGGGTCTGTATATTCAATACACAAACAATGTACATGTATTCAAGAATCAGTTTTTCGATTGATCTCAAAAATAAAAAAACCTTAGCGGATAATAACTGGAACGATAAAATATACTTTTGCGTCCAGGTCTCATGGGTTCACAAAAACAGAGAGATCAACAGACTTTACTATACACCTCAGATAAACTCTGAACTTCTGCCTCATTTGTGTTTATTTTCTCTGTAATTTGATCTATGCAATGAGACTGGATTACCTGATTATTGATAATCACACATGTAATATAACAAGATGTAGTGATTTGGTTGTATTTCCTCCCTCTGAAGAGACCCACTTTATCTGGTGGTGTCAGAAAAACACAGAAATTTTCTCATTTTGGATATTGTGATTCCGTCTGGATAATCCCAAGTGTCATTTATATGACGTATAAGCTTATATTTCTGATGAGTGGGTGGTACGTGGGAGCTCTCTGAGAAAAAGCGCATCGTAGGGACAAAGTCATTTGCTGAAGTGTTTCGCATGGACGTCTTTTGATTTTTATCCTGTGAACCTTTCATTAATCAAACAATAAATCAATCAATCAATCAATCAATCTCTTCCTAGTTTCAATCTCATCAATGACAGCTATCTATACATTCATATCATTGAAACGGACACCTGTCAATCTTGATACAAAAGGTGAAGGTGAGCCTATCTTTAACCTCTTAAGTGCTCCTCCAGTCTTATTTACCCTGTCAAAAACCTAATCCCACCAAATCTATGTTTTTGTAATGATAAAAATCCATCCAGACCGAAGATGTGTAAACAGTTTTCCCTGGACTCTAGAAAAAGCATATGGTAGCTAACAACTAATGAGTTGTCCTGTAAAATAGTATTTAGCTCAAAAACCATTTTATTTTAAGAGTACTTGCTATACAGGGATCTGATGTATTGGTGAAGGACTTATCGTCAACAGATTACATAAACTTAGTTTTATGTAATCTATACTCACCCAGAACAAAAATGTCTGAAAATTTATCTGTGTATGTTTTTGTTGTGTACAGCTCTGTTTTCATGCCAGCTTAATTCAACACTCCGGAAACAGCCATTTTCTAACAGAGAATGGATGGGACCATGTGACTTATAAGACCCTGTTGTAGTACACTACCACCAGATACATGAAATACCCTTTAACTTGATGTTAAAAAGCAATCCTTGATTGTTTGATCGGTGTTTAATGCAGTGCTAAAGGTTATTTCATTCCTGTAACACCTTGTCCGCTCAATGGGTGAAGGAAATGACCCTCGACGAACAGGCTACTACTGGATAAGACCGGGCAATAACAGGACGTAACATAAAGACACAACAAACAGAGCTGCCTCATGTTGCCCTTGAGCACCAGGGCAACAGGAAGCTCCATCCCAAATGCCCACCCAATCCTTAAATTGATTTGATTCCATTCTTATTGCAGTATCTAGACAGCCTTGTGTTGCAGACTTGCAGTACAGCGGAGCCATTTTATACACACAACAGGAACTTAACTGATATTGGCAGAATGTTGATTTATAGACAAATCAGTGCTTAAATATTTTAAATACGTTAAATATTTTGTCAACTTTATTTACTTAGATGGTTAAAATCTTTTAATACTGTTTTATGATAATTGAATTTCTCATTGAATTTCAGATTATATGCAAGGCTCTGACTGTGGGAACAGAAAACATTTAGATGGTGCTGTGGTTTACTCACATGTTCGCTCAGACAAGGAACATGAACTTTTTGCTCAAGGTATTGAATGTCAGCTGACATTTCAGACAGAGCGAGAGGGATGGCGATTGATGTTGCGTGTTCTTGATATCGACATCCCAGATATGAATCGTCGAGGCACTTGTAATGACGCCCTCTATATCTACGATGATCAAACAACTTTTACAAAAGCTATGGTAAGTAGAAATTTGTTTACACCCATAATGCATCATGCTTACCTGCTTCATATGAGTGAAATAACCTAAAGTAGAATAAAAATCAGAAACTATCAAACGAACCCTCATCATAGAATGGTGCTGTAATGGATAAAGATAAAGCAAAATATATGTGCAAAATGTATGTTAATATTTGCCAGTTAGTATTAAACACAGCAATAAACATGTCTCAATTTTTTTTATTAAGGTATAGGTGAATTATTGTCTTATAAAATGATATAACCAAACCAAGTCCTTAAGGGTTATCAGGTCATCTTATTGGTAAGTCTGAGAGACAAAAGAAGCTCTCCTCATCAGTTTCCTTAGAAGTGTAAAAAACACCTCTGCTGTGGAGAGGCCCAGCTGCAATGAATTCTGGGAGCAATAAGATGTGAAATGAATCTGTTTGCCAGATCAAAGGAAACTCCGCAAAAATTGGATAACCGAATGAAAAAAACTGATACAGAATTGAGAGAAGATGGGATTTTTTTCTCCATTTTTTATCCACATAGTTGTTAGGAATAGGCAGGAAAATCGTTTTGAAATGTAATGAAATCAGGGTTAATCTGAGATAAATTGACACATAGCCCCGACGCTTTTTGAGTCGCCCCAAGAAAAGTTGTCAGTACAAGAATTTCCCGTTATTGATCATCCGATCAAAGATTTCCGATTGTATTCAGATGATATTTTATCAAGCACGTAAATAGAAATGCAATTCCCGTCTTAAATTTAGTGGATTCTAGCAAATTTTATATCTAAGATTTTCAGCTACAGACTGATGATGAGCTCATTGGCTGAAATGTTAAATTTGCTCAAAATTATTCAGTATTTTTAGGAAAAAAATATAAAACACTGTTTTTTTATTTTATATTCAATTTTAAATTTAATATATAGTTATTTAATAGTCGATGTATATTTATTAAATGCCATTTAAAATGTGATATTTATTCATTGTTTGTTTTAATATTAAGGAAATATTACACGGATCTATATCATTGTAGATTTTGTTTTATATAGACGTTAATAGTGTGGTCACTTATATTAATAATGAAATTGGCAACGTGCAAATAACTGAGTAATGCATCACTTATAACACTGGACACTGTATTAAAGTTTCTTTTTCTTAAATCTAAAAGATTTTAAAAAAGGAAGAGATAAAAATTAGCTTGCCTCCAATTGGATTCGTACCCAAGACCATTGCATTATAGGTCCGACGCTCTACAGACAGAGCTTTATATACATGTAGTGACACGTTTTTTGTTACATAATGCATTCTCTGCTTCAGTGTGTTTTTGAAAACACCACTCACTACATGTATTTTACCTGTCACTTGGACCTTGACAGTCAATCTTCTCCTTTCCTCTTTACTATGTGCTGCTTAGCGGAATTTTTATTGAAAAGCACTACATTTTTCCAGTATGCTGTGTCGTTCTTTAGTCTGTTAGGCGGAGATGTATTTGCTCTTGATGTGTGCCCACCACGGCCCTATGTCAAAGGTCACTTCCAGGATGACCTCTTTCACAAAGCCAGGGGTGCTTTGCGTGCTTTCAGTCCGCTTTCATAACTCGGGGTCCTGCACGCTTCCTTAAGGTGTCAATTCAATAGGTATTGAATTCTGGGATACCGTCCACCTGTTTGCAGCCCGTGTTACAACATGTTTGCTCCCGTGCTGTACAGGCCGTGTGTAAATAACACAGCCAGACTCTCGTGGGCACTTTGTGTTAACATATGGGCTGGCTTTACCACAAAAGGTCTTCACGTTAGGGGACGGGTGTATTTGGTGTTATTTGAAGGGCAGTCAAACATCCTCAATTCAAACCTGTTTAGAAAGAATACAAATATTTCAATATCTAATTTATTTTAAATTTTTTATCAAAAACTCTTTGCTTGGCTTTGATTTATTGATTAATTGGTAGATTGCTGTTTAACTGTTTAATATTTAGATTATTTCACTTATATGGAAGTTGTGTACTCGAACAATGAAGTATTAGGAGGGAGCTTCCTGTTGCCCTGGTACTCCCAGGCCTACTTAAGCGGCTACATAAAGCTGATCTGTTGGGGATGTCTTTGTATTACCTTATAACTTCTATAAGTTGGGACACTCTAATTTTCGGACAGTCCACAGAAATAACATGTAAGACCCCCTGTGGTAAAGCCTATTTCTCTGTCCCAACTGCTTAAAGTTATATGTCCTGTGATTATCCTGTATTTGTCCTGTCTTTGTTGGATACCAGTGGTGGTTTCCTTAACCCATTGGGCTTTCACGCTTTCATGTGAGTGAATAATCTTAAGTACAGCATCAAACCCCGATTAATCAAACAAGCAAAATCCAACAATGGCCACATTAACATAATCTTAAAATGTGAATTGTTTTCTTCATTGGAAAATTAATGTTCATCCATTGTTTAGTTCTAATAAAGCATGAATATGCGTGAAACTTTAGTCAGATGGTTTCAGTGTTTTACAGACTGGAACAACAAGATGCTGAGAACTAGTGGAGATATAAGCTTAATTCAAAACAATACCAGTATAATAAGTATAAAATCCTGTCCTGTCCCATCTTATCCTTTTCTGTCCTGCCCCCGTAGCGGGTGGGCCATGGCCCTGCAGAATACTCCCTCGGCTTCCTCATTCGATCGTAAGACGCGAGAAAAGTGGTTGCTTTCTGTTGCCCTGTTGTTCGCAGGGCTAAAGGGTAACCCGAAGCAGATTTGTTTGTGATGTTCTATATTTGTGTCCGACGTCATATAAGTGAAATACCCTTGAGTACGATGTTAAACACCAATCAAACAAACAAACAAATCTAAAGCTAATGGGTAACGGGAAACAGATCTGTTATGATCTGTATTTCTGTCTGACATCATATAAGTGAAATACCCTTGAGTACGATGTTAAACACCAATCAAACAAACAAACAAACAAATCTAAAAAAGCATGAATATATATGCTTAAACATTAGTCAAATGGTTTGAGTGTTTTACAGACTGGAAAAACAAGATGCTGAGAACTAGTGTAGATGGGGTTTAGATATAACTCAAAACAATACTAGTATAATAAGTATAAAATCCTGTCCTGTCCCATCCCGTCCTGTCCCATCTCATCCTTCTCATCTCATCCAGTCCCTTCCCATCCACGTCTTCTGTTAGCTGTCAGCTAACATTTGACATCAGTTGACATTTTGACTGTCCAGTCTTAGTATGGCATCATGGACAACTGGAATCCTGCTAGCTGGATTTTTCCTAACTGTCAGAAACTCAGTACAAACCAGGGTAAATAAAACATTAATAGGACCTGTACTTTGTCCTCAATAATGACAGTATATCTCCCATAATCTCTCTTTTGTTGCCTTATTAATCCTACTTCAGTGTGTTCTAGGGTGTAAACAGAGAAGGCGGTTCATCGAT
>JARFOD010076902.1:0-20582 GCA_031763545.1 Mopalia muscosa
ATAACAAGAATTGTTATGGGACGGACGGACGGACAGACGGACGGACGGACGGACCACGGAGAGAGATTAGAATAAACGTCATTTATTAATGTCAATGTTCCAGTGTTTTGTCTTCATAACCCACTGCTTTCTAACTGTTTCTCCTGTAATATTAAAGCTTTTAGTGGCAATTGTCTTCCGAACAGTGTAACAGCGAAAAGGATTCCTCGGCTATAGCACGCGAGTACGACATGTTAATAATTTCTCATTTTGACGAAAATTTGACATTACAAGCTTAAACATGCCCTCAGATGCTGTGCTAAATGTCATCGAAATGTGAAGAGTATTGTATGTATTTGCTATATTTACAAAGTTAGTCAACCCCCAGCATCCCGGCTTCAGAGCATCACGTGACCATCATGGCAGACAACTCTTCAGAAAATCAAACTGACAAGCTGTTCTTCTAATTTTAATCGCCCTAACATGTCAAGTAGGCCACAAAACAGCTACTGCATGTGCACTGAAATATAATCATTATTTATTTCATAGATACAGTTCATACCGATACATTGTTGAATCGTCCCTGAAATGGCAGCACTGTAAATGTTTGATACGGTTGTTTTAAAATTCACTGTCCTGAAGCTGAATATAAATATATTTCTTTCTTTTTGCATATCTGTATGCCCGAAACACCTTGAAATTATTAATAATAATCGTTTAAATTGGTGATGACTGTCACCTATCACTTACAGAATCAAAAATGATACCTTCAGCGAAAAATTGAATATTATGTTTTGAGGTTTCGCTTTTGGTTTATTCTTCCATTTTTACTTGACCTCTGAAAGCGTTCGCGCGCAGGAAGAATCTTAGACAAATATGACCTCATGTCACCCTAGTCGGGCCTACCCGGGGAAGTCTCGCGAACACAACCAAGATGGTTAGGCCTATATGTCCTCGGCAGGTCAGCAATTAAAGTATAAAAATAAGCAGTTCCCGATCGTTTTTGCACTGTTACCTGAGCAAATATTAGAATCTTGCTAAGATGGTTTTGGATTTTCGGTTTTGTCTTGTTTAAACCATTACTAAGAATTTTTTTACTAAAAGTACTTGCGTTAACGCTTTTTGCATTTTTTTTTTCTTTTAAAACGGTACCAATTTAGATTGATCATAATCGATCAATCAAAAATGACCGAGCCAATTTCATTGTCAAAATTAGCTGAGATTGCCTGTGCGGGCTTCCTCATTTTCGGAACCTCCGGGGCCTAGGCGGACCCTGGGCCCTCGCTTATTTCGCTGTGATAGTCGAGCCCCTTTTACAAAATCCAGTATCTGCCGCTGTTTACATTCTTTGAATTTGTAGGTTGTCGTTTTCTTTTTCAACACTTCAATCGACTTTTTTTTAGCTGCTGGAAGTCTTCCTTTAACATTAAAAGGATCATTGCCTTGTAATGATTTGGATGGTGGCAGTTTTGGGACGATTACATACGGATTGAGTCAGAGTCCTTCAGGATCCGAATTTGCAATTGATACTGGAACAGGAAAGATAACATTGATAAGTATGTCACTTAGTACATTAATGTATGTAACAAGAATGTTTTACGTGTAGGTGTGGTTTAGGGACAGAGCAATTTAGACCTACTTAACCGGTTTGGTGTTAAAACATTTAACACAACCAAGTCTTACGTATCTTTGAAAATGGAAAACATTGATGTGTGTGCTGGAGTCTTTGATATTGAACTCACGCTCAACAGCATTCTTCGTATAACAGATGACTCGCTTTAGACCAATTAGAAGAAAGTAAAATGACATGGGGTAAAACAATGAGTTTTGAATTGTTTTTGTTAACTGTTTTTTTCAGGTGCTCTGGATTTTGAAACCACGAGTTCCTTCATCCTTACCGTAACTGCCCACGATGGTGCAACACCGGCTAAATCCACGTCGCTGACGGTCAAGGTGACGGTCACTAATATAAACGACGGAGCGCCTTCCTTCAGTGGATCCTTTGATACAGACATTGCTGAATCAGCTTCTATAGGCCAGTTAGTCCAGAGTGTGACAGCTTCCGATCCTGATGATTCAAACACACCTGAAGGAAATCTCATCTATTCTATTTTGGCAGGTGACCCAAATAATCAGTTCGTGGTAGATAGTTCCTCTGGGCAATTAATTGTTAACAAGCAGCTCGACAGAGAAACTGTAGCTTCCTATTCTATTGTGATACAGGCCAAAGAAGAGGCAGGTACTAACAGTGTCTCAACCCTTGTAAATGTGAATGTGACCGATGTTAACGATAATTCTCCGACTTGCACCAATACAGTGATCACCACATCTATAAATGAGGATGCTGCAATAAGTGATGTTGTTCAGACTCTCTCTTGTACAGATGACGATGGTGACACTATTGCCTACGCTATAACTTCAGGTGACTTGTCAGTATTCCAGATATCCACCAATGATGTAACTCTTAAAAGTTCGGTTGACTACGATCTTGGGACACGATCTTATGATCTAATTATATCGGCGTCGGATGGGACAAACACTCAGGATATACAGGTGACCGTGAACATTAACCCAGTAAATGAAGGCACGCCCATCTTCATGAGCGGAGGTAAGAGGATTTAGAATTATATAAAACGTTACAGGCTTACCACTGTACAACTGGGCTACAACTATAGATAACTTTATTTTTGTTCAGTACTGATAATCCTTTTATATGAAGCGAAAGTTTGAAAATGTTTTTCGTTTGCTTCTCAATATTTCTAGGTACATACAACGTAGATATTGCAGAGGATGAATCAGTAGGAAATGGCGTAGTGAGTGTCTCTGCTGCTGATACCGACTCTTCTGACAACAGTCATGGCCAAGTCCAGTACCGTTTTGTTTCTGCATACCCCCAGTTTTTGATCGACGGTGGAAGCGGACGGATAACACTGCAGTCTTCATTTGACCGAGAAAATCTAGACACATATACACTTTTGGTTGAAGGCAGTGATGGAACTCTCTCATCAACAGCTACTGTGGTTGTTAACGTCACAGATGTCAATGACAATGATCCTTTATTCAGTGCATACAGCTACAGGTACTTCTGTTAAAAAACCTAGTCTTATTTAATTTATTTGTAATCAGAAAAAAAACGCACTTGGGCGACCCTCCAGACAATAAAATTATATGCGGGGAGACGTCTTTTATTTAGCATTTGTTACATGTCTGAATCAGAATTTAACCTTTTTTTCACAACCTATTTCTGCCTTCGAATGTCTAAATTATGAATCATTCGTTCATAAGCACATTGGTAAGAGAAAACAGTAACACCAAACTAGAATATATGTGCGATCAATACATGGGAAGTGTATCCTCTAAGAACTTCCGACTGAAGACAGGCCAGCATTACTAGCTGATAGTCATATTTGAAAATCAGTTACATGACCTAAAAGAGAATTAATTATTATATTCTTAATCCGCCGAGGTCTGCATACTCTGTGATTCAAATCTCGCAAAATGTTGGCCTGCATGTCCTTATAAACAATGTCTTTTGTTAGGTACTCCCTGAGCTTTTTATAAAGGTTTTATAGGAGAGGCCCCAGAAAGTGCTCAGAAAGTGGGGGAACTCGAAAAACAATTGAGATATTAAATAATCATTCCCGCCAAATAGTTCTATAGATTATGATCCATGGTTCAGCTTAACAGTGAACGCCACAGCTAGAGACGGTCCTGCAGGATCCCTCACCTCTACTGTAGTGGTTACTATTTCAGTGACTAATGTTAATGATATCGCCTAGGCCCCGGAAATCCTCTCGAAATTTCTAGTGCTTTTTATGATTTTATGAATTGTGCCCTAGCGAACATTTCTTTTATTGTCATCTTACGTAAATTTAATTATTACCATCGATAAATCACAATTTATTAAATCATATTCATTTACACATCTCCAAAGTCAAAGCCCATTAACGTCGTTGGCTGTCTAAACGTATATTAACAGATCTTCGTTGTAAATTCTACGCGGATTACAGATATACATATATATTTAAACATACTGTCTGGATGTTCGTATTTTCCGTTGTATGTAATGTTTGTCTAATGTGGATAGACGTAGGAAATGAAGTAATTTACTTTGGCTTATCGTATGCTAGATAACAAGTTGCTCTTTGGTGTTGTCTTTCAGTGGGACTGTATCGGAGACGGATGCTGTAGGTGCCAGTGTCATAGTGAGTGTGGCGGCTTCCGACGCTGATGACCCGAACACGTCAAATAATGGTGTAGTAACCTACAGCATAGCCGGTAGGTTTAATCAGATTTAGGCCACAATTTACATACTCGTTATATGAATACGTTATAGTCACATTGAAACGAAGGACTATAACGGGAAATAAGTTTAAGACTGCTTCCACCATTAGTACTGTCTCATGTAATGTAAGAACGTTGTGTCTACCAAATTCACAGGCAGCTCCAAATAATATCAGAGTCAGGTCGAAAAGAAAAAGACAAAAAGTGAAATAAATAGAAAACAAACTCTGTATGTATGGCCACACCTAGAACATAATACAATAGCCATCAGATGAACGATATATGGTACCGTACTCACTTAATTTATTGATTTTAACCCTCGGACACGAATCCAGTGTCAACAACAACACTCTTCTTTTTGCTTTTGTTGCAGGTGGTAATACTGGTGGAGTATTTATTCTTGATGCTAATAACGGAGAAATCACAAGTAGTGCTTCTATAGATTATGACACACTGAGTAACCCATGGTTCAGTTTAACAGTGTACGCCATGGACAGAGCCGGTGCTGCAGGGTCACTCACTTCGACTGTAGTGGTTACTATTTCAGTGACTAACGTTAATGATAACGATCCTGTCTTCTCCTCCGTGTCTTTCAATGGCAGTTTGTCAGAGGATTCGTCACTGGGATCTTTGGTCACCCAGATAACAGCCACTGACATTGATTTGGGAGTCGATGGGGATATATTTTACTCCATGTCATCTGAGCCCAAGTTTCTTTTGGATCCATCGACTGGACAAATAACCCTAAGAGATTACTTAGACTACGAGACTGACACCTCATATACGTTTGATGTAATCGTTAAAGACAAAGGGAGCCCACCCAGAAGTACAACGGCAACAGTGTTTGTTTTTGTTACCGATGTAAATGACAACCGACCTGAATGTACACCATCAACTGATTCAGTTTTAGTTAGAGAAGATATTGCTGTGGGATCGACTATTAGCACTTTGACTTGCTCCGATTTGGATGATGGAGGAAGTTCACTACTTAGCTATTCTGTATACACTGTAAATTCCGTTGTTGGAAACGGTCCCTTCCAAGCAATGAGTTCTAATGATATAATTTCAGATTCAGTATTTGATTATGAAAGCACATCATCTTATAATGTGTTGATACACATTATTGATGGCGGAATTCCTGCGCTGACGTCCACTGTAGAAATAGCGATATCAATATCGGATGTCAATGAACATGACCCAAGCTTTATCTCTGTACCATATAGCACTAATGTCCTGGAGAATACAGCAACGAGTACAAGTGTTTTTACAGTAGCTGCAACAGATATAGACTCCTCCGAAACTGTTACGTTTTCATTTAATCCAGCAAGCTCCATATTTGCTGTAGATCCTCATACCGGAGTCATTAGCGTTATAGGAGTGGCTGACAGAGAATCCACCGATTTCTATAATCTGACACTAGTTGCCACTGACTCTGGTACAGTTGATTCGGTAAGAACTGTGTCAACATCAGTTGAAATATTTATAACTGATGCCAATGACAATTTCCCAATATTTTCCCCCGGATCATATTCAAATTCTTTGTCTGAAAACTCTATAGTTGGGACAACTATTATCAGTTTAACAGCCACTGACGGCGATATAGGAACTAATGGCGATATTACATACAACATTCTCAGTGGAAATACTAACAATGTTTTCCGGGTTGATAAGCATATTCCTACAGGAGAATGTAAGCTAATCGTCAATGATGTAACATCCTTGGATTATGAACTGACTGATTTGTATTCTTTAGTGATTCGAGCGACTGATGGAGGCGGTTTGACAACAGATGCTATCGTATATTTGACTGTAACAGGTTACAACGAATTTACTCCTACTTTCACACCTTCATCTAGTTCATCGGAGTATGTTACGGAGAACAGTGCAATAAACACATTTGTCCTAGACGTTAATGCTACAGATTCTGATTTGGGCGCAGATGGCGCAATAACATTTACCATTGAGTCTGGCGCGTTTGGCAAATTTGCCATTGATCCCCAGAGCGGGGTTATTTTTGTAAGTGGCTCACTGGACGCAGAGAAAACTTTGCTGTATAATTTAGATGTCATAGCGGTCGATGGAGGAACCAATCCATCGGCAAATACGGCGACGTATTCTCTGACGATTCATATAACCGATATTAATGATGTATCTCCCTTGTGCTCCCAATCTTTGTACAGTTCTAGTGTACTGGAGAGCACCGTGTCGGTCACACAAGTTGCCCAGCTGTCATGTAGTGATGGAGACAATGCCAGTCCAAACAATCAGTTAATATTTTCTATTCATAGTGGGTCTGGTAGTTCACTTTTTCAAATCGATTCATTGGGAGAAGTTTCTACTGCAGTAGGATCAAATTTTGATTATGAGACAAATGCCAGCTACTCTTTGACGATCAGTGTGTCTGACCAAGGCTCTCCCAATTTAACTACGGTCATTATTCTCGATATTAACATTGCAGGTATGGATTAAGTCATAGCAGAAGTCTATTAACTAGAAGTATGTAACTTCCATATAGTAATGCCCACGGCATTGTAGACCATCAAAAAACGGTGACGTCACATCTCATACATGTGTCTTTACTTGTGAGGAACTCCCGGTAATTTCATCTATGATCAGCCACTGCCTATAGCTATTTTTTGCGTTAAGGCGACTGGCTTAATATTTGTCAATTTAATTGCCGTTTATGATCTATTTAACAGGCACATATTGTACTTGGTAAATGCGTTTCGTTTAATTTGGAAAAAGGAATGCCAGAAGTTTCCCATTATGCATTATTTTTAAAGTTGCGTTCTGTTGAATTTTCTTGTGTACTACGTCACATGATACATAATAACATGAGATTCGGTCCCCAATGCCGGTTAGCTTATCTATATGGTAGTTACTTCTAGTTAATAGACTTCTGGTAATAGTGAAACAACTCTTTGTCTTGTTATCTGCATGACATACATCACAAATAGACATTGCGTTCATACATGTATTTTCTGCTTTATTGCTTTACCTTGTTAATTTCACCAATTTCACCAATAATGTATTCATTTATTGAATTAGCATAGGTCTGAGACTTGGTAAATGGAAAAACATATTGCTACAAGTAATTAGTTGAAGATTTCAGATATTTTTCATTTGATATGGGAAATTTTCCTTAAAGATTATTATTGTTTTTCTGTTATCTTTTTAGATGAAAACGATAACGATCCCGTGTTCTGTTGTTCACCGTATTCTGTGTCGGTGGGAGAGGAGGTGGTAGTCGACGCATTAGTTCTACAGGTTGTTGCAAATGATGCTGATGATACAACATATGGTAAAGCTCATTTTGGATATCTAACTTCAAACTTAAAGGGAAAAACTCATTTTCTACTTATTTTTTATATTTCATATTTTCAAAGACAAGCATCTGTATTGCACTTGCATTCGAGTAAGCATAGCTGGCAATTAGTTAATTTAACAGACAGGACTGATGTCTTTGTTCGAAAATACGGTTGGTCACCTGTGTGTCCATTTGCATATGGATGCATTGGCAGGCATCTGTAACAACACCGTATACACAAGCTTGGCCATCCAAGCGCAATGTTAATCTGTTGTGTACATATCAAAATAGCTCTGAATAACACATACGTCTAGCATGTTTTCATTTAAGATGCGGTTTTAAAGAATCTGGTTTTTAGTAGCGGGTGGATATATATACAAGCGGCTGTTTGTTGTTGTTGTTGTTTCGCTTGGGGAGAGAACCTTTACTTTCGTTTTCATGTGAAAACACCCACCAGGGAAACAGCCACGACTACATGATATAACTACCTTTTTTTCGAACAATGATGTTATTCCCCCTTTTTAAATTAACTAATTAACGGCTGTACTTATATCAATTGTCTTTCCCTTTAATGAACAAAATTAAATGCGGATTTTAAGTGCTACAGAATTAACACAACCTTTATTGGAATGAACTTTGTGTTGGCATTTACCTACAATATTGTGCCAGTAATAAACAATAATATATCCCTGTTTGAAAATAGTGTATACCACGGCAATATACAGGCTCTTTTTATACACCTTTTAAAAGGTATCTATAACTGTCTGATTGATTCTTCCTTCTATATAGGTACAATAGTCTACTCAATCGCCACGGGTAATTCTGAAGGAAAATTTGCCATCGATTCGTCCACGGGAGATATAAGAACTGCCACTTTATTGGATTACGAAATAACCAGAGGGTATAATTTAACAATCCTTGCCACTGATTTGGGGTCCCCGTCGAGATCAGGATCAGCCACAGTTTCCGTTGATATTGTAGATTATAACGACAATGCTCCAGTCTGTAAGCCCGCGTACTATAGGTCAGTGGCAGAGAACGTTTCATTGTCCCACTCGGTGGTCTCCCTTTCTTGCTCAGACGCAGACGAAGGAGCAAACGCTTTATTGAAATATTATCTGCTGTCCACACCAGTGCCATTCGTTATTGATTTAATGGGAGAGGTAACCGTGTCGTCCACCCTGGATGCGGAAACCCAAGCGTTATATTCTTTAGATGTAATGGTTTCTGATGGAACTTTTACATACAATGTCTCTGTGACCATTACAATAACAGATGTTAACGAGGCAGCACCTGCATTCAGCCCAGCTGGTCCGTATTCAGTGTCGTTTAAGGAAGATGAAGCGGTAGGAAATGTTATAGAAATCATAAATGTCACAGACTCGGACGTGTCGAGTGAAACATTTTACTATGTTATTAGTTCAGGGGATCCAGATAAACGATTTCAAATTATTCCATCGTCTGGAAACGTTCGAATCAGTCGTACCTTGGACTTTGAAACAGATTCGTTTTATGAGTTAGAGATTACTGTATCTGACGGTGTTCTTTCTTCTTCCTTGTCCTCCACCACAACACTCACCGTTTCCATTCTCGACATTAACGATAACCCACCAGTGTGTAATCCACAGAACTACTTTCAGACTGCTCTGGAAAACGATACAGGTAATCTTGTAAGTTTGACATGCTCTGACGTCGACTCTGTCTCTACAAAATTAACATATTCTTTAGCAAGTGGAAACACCAATGGAGTTCTTGGTATAGATAGAACCTCGGGTGTAATTTCAGTCATTTCAACATTAGATTTCGAAACAACGACTTCATACGATCTTGTGGTCCAGGTGACTGATGGAGAACTATTATCATCAGCGTTCGTGACTGTTAGTGTTAATGGAGTCAACGAGTATGACCCGGTGTTTACAACGGTTTATTATGCGACAACCCTTAGTGAAGATTCTCAGATTGGCACATCTGTAATTGTGGCAAATGCAACTGACAATGATTCAGGGTATGATGGTCAACTGAGGTACTCTATAACTGCAGGGAACTCAGAGAACCAATTCTCTATTGAGAAATCAACTGGACACATCAAAGTTGTAGGCTTATTAAATAGAGAGCAAACTCCGGAATATATCCTCACGGTCAGGGCAACAGATAACTTACCAGGATCTATTGACGAACGTAGTTCGGAAGTGTCAGTGAACATTACGATAACAGATGTAAATGATAACTTTCCCATTTTCAATCCAGTCTCTTATCTTGTGAAGATATCTGAAACAGTTGCACCAGGCAGTACATTGTTGCACGTTACAGCTTCAGATGATGATGTTGGCGTAAATGGAGCTCTGTTTTTTTCCATTACTGGCGGAAATGCAGATGGCATTTTTACCATGACAGACAATGCCATTGAAATAGCTAGCGGAAGGAATGTTGACTACGAATCTGCGACATATCACACCCTCACTGTCCAAGCGTCTGACAGCAGTACATCCCCTAGAAGTAGCAGTGCCGTTGTAACCATTCAAGTCTTGCCAGTGAACGAATTTATGCCAGTCTTTAATGGAAGTAATGGAAGTATTTCAATACCAGAAGACACGGCCGTTGGTACGATTATTCTAACAGCATTAGCTTCAGACAGTGACACAGAATCAGATGGAAGTATTGTTTATACCATCACATCTGGAAACTCTCCCGGCACACCCTTTTACATCAACTCCATTACCGGACAACTACAGGTAAATATGTATTTCTCAGTTTCATCTAAATGCTTGATTTAGTCATATTAAGATATGTGACAACAGTAGTATATAATCTTTCCAATCCACTTCAAATATGGATAGTTTTGTTCTGATTGATTTTGTTAAAAGAAGTTGAATGGCAACTTTTTTTTTCGTGTAGGTTTGGTCTCAACTTGATTTTGATGTTGTTCCAAGTACTTTTTCTTTGGAAATAGTAGCCAAGGACAGAAATGGCAACATGACAGGCCTTTCATCAACTATGACGTTATCCGTAATATTGACAGACGTCAATGACGAAACTCCCGTATTTTCCTCTAATTCTTATTATGTAACTCTTGAAGAAAATGTCCCAGGATTAACAACTGTTGGAGCAGTGACAGCGACTGATACTGATACAGGAGTAAATGGGAATATCACGTTTGTGGCTGTCACTGGAGATACAGATGTATTCGTTGTTGATGCCATCAGCGGAGAGATACAAACAGCTTCATCTGCTTCCATTGACTTTGAGATAAAAACACAATATTCTTTAATCATTAAAGCCATAGACTCCGGTTCTCCACAACGGTCCTCTCAAGCCACAGTATTCCTTACTGTGACTGACTTAAACGACAATATACCGGTATTTCAACTAACTGACTTCACAGTGTCAGTCTACGAGAATGTTTCCAGTTTAACTGTGGTTACAAAAGTTGTAGCATCGGACTCCGATTCAGGCAGTAACGGCGTATTTACCTATTCTCTTGTCACATCGAATCCTTTTGAAGTCCACTCAACAAATGGGGATTTAACTACAACAGGGCCATTGGACAGAGAAGTCAAGTCATCGTGAGTTCATTTTAGCGAATAACCTTTCCTCCTACCTATAGATATATTTATGGCGTTAATATGATTGATAAACAACAATCCAGCTTGTTCGTTATATTTAGGCAACAATGTTAGAAATGCCATAACCTAAATAACTACAATTTGTTCTTCATGTTGGACAAAACTTGATTACAGATATCCACGTTTGTAAGCCCATTGAAATCCAAACATAAATCCAAGTTTTAAGCGACATAAGATTTGAAATGTGTAAAAAATATATATATTGTTTTCTGTATTTAAGGTACACATTGACTATAAGAGCTATAGACCAAGGCTCTCCCGCCAAAACAGGGACATCTACCGTCTCTATTGTCGTCCTGGATATCAACGATAACCCTCCTGTTGTGAACGGAGCTTATGACACGATTATTTCAGAAGACACGGTTTCTGATTCTGTGATAATGACAGTTATAGCTTCTGATATGGACGAGGGATTGAATGCTGACTTAACATATTCCATAGTTTCGGGGAACACTAATGGTGACTGGAAAGTCGAAACCGAGGTCGGCATTGTACAGATCGCGAAGGCTCTTGACAGAGAGACAATAGCTAACTACCATTTGGTTGTACTAGTATCTGACAAAGGGTATCCAGTTAACACGGCATCAGTTACTCTATCCTTGACAATATCTGACGTGAATGACAACCCGCCAGTATTTTCTGAGTCACCTTATTCATTCAGTATAGCAGAAAACGTTCCTTCTGGTTCACAAGTGGGAAGACTAATGACTACAGACGATGATACAGGCATTAACTCAGCTGTCCAATACCAGCTAGTCTATTTTCTGGTAGGTACCAACGTATTTGCTGTCGATTTATCCACGGGTGAAATTACAACTACTGGTGACTTGGATCGAGAAAGGGCTGATAAGTATGTGCTTGTGTGTCGAGCTTACGATAATGGCAGCCCAGTACTATCTACAGAAGTCCAAGTGATCGTGACAGTGGGTGATCTTAACGATAACAGCCCTGTCTTTAGTGCCACTTCTTTCAGCGGTACCGTCACCGAAAATGTAGATACTGGGACCAGTATTTTAACTGTTGTTTTTAACGACAATGATATTGGGAGCAATGGTGCGGTGGCATTATCTATAGACACGTCAACCACTGATGGATTTCGCGCCGATCAGCTGTTTGCTTTGGATTCCAAAACAGGGATAGTGTCCGTAAAACAAGTGATAGACAGGGAGACGGATTCATCATTTGTATTTACTCTGTATGGTAAAGATGGGGGGAGTCCCTCACTGAACGATTCAGCCACAGTAACTGTATCAGTATTGGACGTAAATGACAATGCCCCAATATTCACAACATCCTTTTTGAATAAAGAAGTAGCTTTCGATGGAACATGCACAGCCTCAATCACAACTGTATATGCCGTCGATATTGATGAAGGCTCTAACGCATTGGTAAATTATTACATAGTACAGACTGGAAACAACTACCTGTTTTCTGTGGATGAAACATCCGGTAAGTTATTTTACTTTCATTTTGAATGCATTCTATAGGCTAAGTCGTTCTTCTCAGTAGTAATTTTTGTACCTTGAAAACTATCTAAAAACTGATGACAAAAAGCAATGCTAAGCTTAGTATTTTTCTTGAATTTAAAATATAAAAATTATGCATGCATATGCAATATCCTATTGTTTTAAATAGGATGTTAAAATCTGGTTAATCACAAAAGTGTCAGTCATCCAGCCATTACTGTAAGTATTTTTTTTCTTTTTAGGAGAAGTTGTGTTACTCGCTACAGCTGTTGCGGGAACAAAATACCTTATTTATGTTATGGCCCAGGATAAAGGAACGACAACTCGAACATCAGCGAACAATCTTGCTATCAGGATTGATGCTTTTGATCCCTCGACAAAAGCTTTTTCATTCACACTGTCGGTTAGCAAGACTTATTTCGCTGCTAACGAAAAGCGTTTTGTGAATGGAATTACACTCGTTTATAACACTCAGTATCCTGCGGCAGTTGTTAAGGTATGGTGTATAGAGGAGAGAGATGGTCTGGCCACGGACCCAGTATCTGGCCGGAGGAGACTCCTAGCTACAGGGTAATACTATATGGGCTACTGTTATTAACGAAACGCTTTATTGTATACTTACCTATTTACATGCAATTGCCTATATATATAGTATAAATATATTGGTGCTGTCCTAAAACCATTAATTATGTTAGTCATAGAGTTTGAGACATTACTCCTTTTAAAAAATTGATTTTACTCCATGGTGAATACAACAAAAACAAAGTAACTTGTGAAATATGCAAAATATATTTGATTTATACAAAATAAATTGTTATCCTGTCTATATTCTAGCGACAAGCCTGTGACTGTACACATGTATGTTCTGAGTGATAACGCCACCAACTCTGTAAGCAGCGTGGGTGTGGATAAAAACTTTCTCAGTTCGACAGAAGCGCTCTCATTTGTGGCGGACGGCACATCACCTGCAGCAGTAATTACTGGTAAGATGTCGGATTTTAACCAGATATAAAAAAGTATACCCTTTTGTTGACCTTGTTTCACTAAACATTTCACCCTGAGAATGTCGTTTAATGATAACCATGTCATAAATAGTCCAGTTCAAAGTAATTATGTAAAATCCCCAAATGAACTCGGCTCTATGTGTAGAGGTAGGAGATGGCTAACTGCTGGGCCTAGGGGAATTCGAGTAGTCTTGATAACTTAAATGTGTAAATCAGATCAAAATTAGATCCCTGGTAATATGTCCTGGCAATTTAATCTAACATGGTCGCCTGTCGAGCTACTTTTCTGTATGCTATGCACTGGGAGATTACTGTTTCAAATTGTCCAATAGAAAGCCAGATCAAAAAGAGAATTTTGTTTTTGAATCTTAATGTCCCAAAAAACAACAACAAACAAAACAAACAAAAAAACGGGCAGGTGATTCTGATAGAATTTGAAACAGATTGGATTATACCCTAGTTTCTTATGCCAGGTCTTCAGCACTGATGTATGTTTACGTTTTAATTTTACATAATTGCCAGCCGATGGACTTTCAAAACAAAACACATTACTAGGTATATTATTTTGTCCAACAACTAGATTAAAGGAAGTGGTAGCTATTATTAAATTAACCCATACCAATTTCGACAGAGTGTGACCAACAGACAAAGACAGCTAGAAACTTTCCTGTGACTTATGAACTGTGATACGTTTCTGACACAGGACTGCAGGTTTAACGTCAAAACAAATGGTGTCTGATATTTTAACTGAGGGGAGACTACAAAAGTACATTTGTCGACCACTAGGAGGCGCCGATGTGTATTTTGTCAGCAGGTTATAATGGTGAATCTTTTGACGATGTATGTTTACGGTTTACTTGGTGTTACATGATTTAACAGCAGAAATTAGTCAAATTTGAGGAAGGCGTTGACAGCCAATATATGACAAGCGGCATGGCTATGAATTGGCGAGAGCAGTAAAGTAGCGAAGCAGTTAAAGTCGATTACTCAGCTGTAAGAAACTTTTCAAATACTTTTCAAGTAAATATTGTCCTAATAAGATGAACCAGCATTGTGTCTATAAACGTAAGCAAAAGTTGCCTATAATTGTGAAGTATGTTTTATACAATACAGGCTCGGCCTGGGAGGATTACGGTATTGTCTCAGTAACAGAGTATGGCAGTACTGATGAAGATACACCATGGATACAGACCGCTGTCGGAATAGCTGTAGTAACAAGTTCAGTGGTGGCATTCCTTCTACTCATTCTCCTTATCGGATGCTTGGTTTATTGCTGTAAGAGGAGGAGAAAGAGGCAAGTGATAAAGATCGACATACATTTTCCTTAAAATAAATAGATAAACTTAGCACTGATTCTAGTCACATTTGAACTACAGCTAGAACGGAGATTTCACATTAACAAAAGAATGACAGAAATCGTTATATTTGAAGAAAAATATTAAACTGATCTTCGTCACATTTCAAAGATAAAAGATGAAATAACATGTTTGAAAAGAAACAAATGTCAACGTATCATTTTAAACAGCAATAACTAACTGAATCGTGCCACATTTAAAACTGCAATAACTAAATCGTCTTTCATTTAAAAAAAGCAAAAGCGAACATAATTAAGTCAATTTAAAACAGCAATAGCTTACTGAATCTTGTTACATTTAAAAAAGCAAAAGCTAACAGAAAGTGTGTCACATTTAAAACAGCAATAGATAACGGAATCATGTCACATTTTCAAACAGCAGCCTCTGACTGAATCTTGGCACATTTAAAAGGGCAAGAGATGAAGACGGAATCATGGCCCATTTTATGAAAGCTTTAGCTTACCGAGTAGTTTCACATTTAAAGCAGTAAAGATGGCTGATTTGAAGGGCATTTAAAATAACAAAAATAAATCTCATCACTTTTGAGAAATAAATGATTTGTCAATTTTAAACGCTAATGCCTGGGGGATTTCTATCTCATTTGAAAAAGAGATTTGTGATTTGCCCTAGTCCCACGTGAGCTATATAGGTCTAGGGCTCTTGTCACATTCAGGATGGAAATACCTTACTCTTTTCTCCTCACAAAAGTTTACCCAATGTGTAACTGGCTTGCAAACTATATATTGAGTGTGTTATATATTGCAGGCCGGTGACCCCTGTGAGACCAGCAACCAGTGAAATAGTCGGAACTAAAGGTAAGAAACAGATATGGTCATCTAGCAATTTGAGAATTTCGTGCAATGAACTTACCCCCTTTGGCGTCAGGTCAAAAATATAAATGGTCTTATTTAGTTGTTTTAAATGAAAATTGTCACGTTGGCAACATATATAAGTAAATGTTTTAAATGATGTTATATTTTCAGATGAAATAAACAATACTAAGAAGATTCCATTGAATGCAAATAATCCGATGCCTACCCGAGGACTAGACGATTTGAAGAAAACTCTGCGACCAGCCATTCTCGCCCTGCCCATGCCAGAACGAGTAAGTTATATATGTTAATTCAGTGTCGTATAGAGACAAGACTTTCGATGTATTTGGTTAATGATAAACCTACTCCTAGATTGCTGGAATTGTCAACTCAAGCCAAATTTGATTTAACAAAGGATATGAGTATAATTTGGCAAAAACCAGAAGAATTTGCATTGTATGTAAATATTTGGAAATTGTTGTCCTGGGAGCGACTCGCTTTTGTAAAAGAAGATTCCGTTGAAATCAAATAATCCAATGCCAACCATATGACTGGAAGATCTGAAGAAAGCAGCGACCCTTCTTTTCTGTGCCGTTAGGTGACCAAATTCCTCTATCGAACTCCCGTGCTCCTTATTGTGTCACTCCTTATTGTGTCACTCGATTTATATTTTCTTCCTGTTTGGCCTTTACTTGGGTGGAAATCAGTATCATTGTTTTGCGAGCCTCCCTCTACTGCCCCCTACATATATGTTGTGTTTTTAATATACTTATCCTTCTCTGCGATATTATGCACAAGGTAAATCTTTTTTTCTTGTGTCCAACATTTGACTTGTAAATGTTTGTAAACAATTACAGTTTGTAAACAGTTACAGTTACCATTTGACAGCTGTTGACTATGACATTTCTGATGCATCGAACAGCTATATTTGAGCTGTCATGAGAGACATAGGAAGACGTATAGTAGTTCATGATGTGAACAGCATTATTGAGCCATAGAAGAAATAAAACACATCAGTTTCAATAAATGGCGAGATTAAATATTTTTTTCTGTATCACTGATTGTGGGGAAATGAACAACAGCAGAATTTAAAAGAAATACAATGTCCTGCCGATCTTAATTTTTATCTGGCCGAGTTGTCCACCAGCTTTTAGAAAGAAAGACGAAAGTAAACAGGAGCTTTGGTCTCTAGAAGATTGAAAACAGCATCAAAACTAAAGGACAGGCACTTTAAAGTATACACAAACTTGTGAACTTTTTTAACTTGTTTTTTGATTTTATATATATTGTATTTGTTTAATTTTGTTAATCTCAAAGGCAAGCGATAGCCTATTTAATTGGGTTCACAAGACGAATGAAGATGTTAAATAAAAAATCCCCCCACCCCCAAGGTTGCGGAATTTTTTTTATCGGAGGAGGTGACCGAAACATAGGTTGAAGATGTTTCACTGTTTTCATGTGACAGTGATGATCCTGGTGATGCCATGCACAAATTCCTCCACTTTACATTAACTCTCTTTCGGTCTCATCCACTCGTGATTACAAAAACATTAGTTGTCTTGCATGGAATGATTGTTATATTATTTAAAATACAGGAGAATGTCTGTTTTATGTATTGAACAGGCAGCTAGTGGCAGCACCATGACTTATCCATACAGAATCATATATCCAAAAACCTATAAATTTACTTAAGGATTTCATAGCGAATGAGTTTTCTATATGTTGATCTTTGATTTTGTTGTTTGTTTAAACAGCGTAAAGCGGTTAACAATGACATATTGATAGTGAACCCCGCCACCTCGACTAACCCTATCCTGACCAGAGAGTATGATGGAATGGCTGTGGATCCAGGTATAAATCATGTGATCTTATATATACATTGTTTCTGTGGGTGAGGTCGCGGAATATTGTTTTTGCAAAGGACAAAGAAGACAGATAATTACAACAAAGGGACAAAAAAAAAACACAAAAAAACCCAACATATTCCCCATATTCCTCATGCTATTTCCTGTAAGATTAAAGGTAAAACAGTACCGGTATTAGGTGGGTGAGTGGGTGAAATGGATGATTGTGTTTTCTTGCTGATCAAAGTTTGAAGAAGCAGGTGATACGATAGGTCAAAGGAAACCTTCTATACAACGATTAGATGCCAATCGTTTTGGTGATGTCGCTGAGCATGTATACACTTGATAAAAATTAATCTAATTGAGCCATTAAAGGTATTTCAGCTTATAGATATAGGGCCAGATGTTCAAAGCACTATTAATTTTAATCCTAGATTAGTTGACGTCACTCCATGTTGAAGGCCTATCTCTAATCCTAGATTAGTGGTTTAATCTGCTATTAGCGACTAAACTTGGTTTTGAGCAACCGGCTCTTGGTGGAACCTTTTATGGTTGTGTATGGAACCATGTTACATCAACTGTAGCTAGTATATCTCCAGTTATCCAAAACCAATTTTATCGTTTAGGTTCCATGTTATACATTGTATTTTCCTGAAAGAACCACGACAAATCGTACTAAATGGGACCATGTAACAACATACTAGACTTTACTAAATTTTAGGTCCATTTAAAATTGTTGATCTTGTGTTGATGTATTTCAGCTTCTGGTAAACTGTACGAGTATAACACACGTACTAAGGAGAGGAGGTGGTTGTCAACACGGAATGGGAAGGCGGTGATGGCTAACAATATAACCCAACAGAATGAACAGCAGTACGACTCTTATAAAGACGTGTGACCAGAGAAACACTCTTCCTTCAAAACACTTACAACTAAGTTACCAGATCAGTTTCTGCACCCATCGATGCTTAAAACAAAACAAACACGAAGGAAAATGCTCAATAGGAAGGCATATTGTAATTTTTTCCTGGATGTTTTTGTGACGATGCTGATAAGGCATATTAAAGAAATATTTATTTTTAAAACTTTGACGCACCTAGCTTGGCAAACTAGTAGAAGACATATTATAGGCCTCAGATTTTTGATTCTGTCGATCACAGGTGTTTCGGTCGATCACAGATGTTTTGGTCGATCACATGTGTTTTGTTGGAGACCAAAGTCTCGGAGCAAAGCATATGCAACGAAACAGAGGCATATCTTTACGAATCTATTTTCACAATAAATGCTTACGAAGTAGTAAAAAATACTTTTGTTTGTTTTTTTGTTTGTTTTTAATCGCAAGAGCACAACATTTGAAACAGAGTAACCAAAATTAGCTCCTTGCAATTATGAACTAACTAAACCCGAAACGCTGCGCCACACAAGCTAATAGACTAATATACGCCTGACGTGATGCATCATTTCCCTGGCAGTTAAGGTACAATACGATGCGCCAATTGCCGACATTGCACCAGCGCCCCCTGGTTTCATATTCGAGCAGCTGTCTATCTGATTCCATGTGGCTGTAATATAAGTAAACTTTCCTTCTGGGTTACTTTGTGATCCTGCATGTGAAAATATGCCCGGCTGATGCAATTTGTCATTTGCAACAAGTCATACAACAAGCATAAGTCAGTCACAATACGCGATTAGAAGGTCTTCTTGTGACATAACGCATATAGAAATACGCCCCTAATAGGTCTTCAAGTAACATATTGCCAACGAAAAAAGTCAAGAAAAGTATACCAATCTATATATAATATTGAACATATTTGAATAAATTTTGGGATCGTAAATCCTTTACTGCGAATAATTAGGGTGATAAATATGAGGACTTTAGAATAGATATAGTATTTCTCAAGTTGACGTCATCATAACAATTTAGGTAAAAGCTGTTGTGACAGATTCTACTAAATGTAGCATTGCTTTTTAAAATGTGAACGGATTTGTTTATCTTGTATTTTTCCTAGTGGAAAAGATGCGATAGTCTCTCCAAGGGCACTTACATTTCCTGGCGACATTACTTGACACCACCCTTCAGAATGTGTATGGTATATGCAGTCAAACTCTGCAAAATAATCACAGCGTTCCTTCATATTATTCGCTAGAATCTTTATATGCTGGCTTTGTCCAAAAGAACGTGATTGTATTATAATTCGGGGACAAAGCTTGGTATAGACTAACAAGATAAGATTGCATCAAGTGCCTTTGAATTGCAGATTAGGAAACATGATATATTGGAATGCCTGATCGAGAGATATTTTTTATAATGTTAACACAAAATTCAATGGATTGTAGATCATATTACCCTACTGCTAAGCCCACCAAAAAAGGATGGCAATCTTCGCCATAAGGAAGCGCGTTAAGTATGATGTCCCTTGAAGACATTCTGATAGTGTTTTTCTGCTAACTCATGGATCATTATGTAAATAGACTATCTGTGTGTCAGAAGTGCAACTTTTTTCTTCTTTTTTTTTGTAGCTCAACCGATTTTGGATTCTCGTTTAGATCTACATATATAGTTAGTAAAATACTAGCGATATCAACATTGACGACTTGTCCACAAGTATTTGGATAGAAGGATGCTTCGTTGTGGCACCATGGGGTAATTCTGTAACAGTGTCGGTAACTGACGCGCTGGGCTCTCTTACTGCAAATGGCGCTCGCCAACAAGCGTGTTCGCGACAAGCAAACGTTTGTGGTATAGTGTATATACATTGTTTATTTATTAAGTGCTTTGTGATATATTGAAGCACAACCCTTCATGTTAAGGGAGAATCCATGCATGGGTCCAATTATTGCAGCAGCACCCCTATTGTCATAATGGAACATCTTACTATCCAAATCCATGTGACTAGGTCTGCGATGT
>JARFOD010076913.1:0-20574 GCA_031763545.1 Mopalia muscosa
TAAAATCGCCTTGTTATGTTACTATCCCTGCTTCTAAATGCCACTCAAAGAAGTTCATAATTATAGTTCAATACTTTCCGTCATTAAATTTTGTCTTGATAATGTAGTTTACGATCTAAACTGTCTATTTTCTTTGTCGTAATATTACCTTTCATGACAGAATAAGTTCAATTCAAGGGGGACAACTTTTATACTCGACAATATCGCCTAGTGGTAATGAAAGACTATTCTCAACATTAGGAAACAATGGCGCGAAGCGAAAAATTGCTTCGTATGCAACAATGGCACTTTGTTGGGTGAGTTGCGATGCTGTCTTTACTAATCACTGGAGGAAGACTTATACTCTTACATCATCAAAACACTTCGCAGTTTGTAATACATCGCCGTCAAAAAGTGAAACACCCTTAAGCATAAGGTAAAACCCCAACCAACCTATCGGCGAACCATTCAACGAATGAACGAGCCAACCAACCAATTATTCAATTAATCAATCAATCAACCAACCAACTAATCAATCAGCATTGGAAATTTTAAATAAACCGATTAAGCCATATCCCAATCAGCTCCTCGAAACTTTAATGTCGCTACTTTTTATGATCTCGCTGTCGACAGGAAGCAGATCTGCGTTGTATTACGTCTTGTGGTTGTCTTGTCTGCGGTCATCAACAGTGACGTCGAGGGTAGCTCCCTTCGTCCATTGGGATGACACGCCGTCAAATGAGTGAAATAACCTTTAGTACGACGCAAAACCTTAAGTAAACAATAATATACAAAAAACAATACAATCTAATCTAACCTAACCTAACCTGACCTGATCTTACCAATCTTATATTTCCTAATGTAAGATTATTATCATTTTATTTTCAGCTTTTCCTAGAGTTGGTAGAAGCGTGATGATGAAAGAGTCCGTGTATGGATGGTATCCGTCAGCCCGGGATGTTTACCGGAATGCCCAGAGATATCACAACAATCCATACCGTAAGTCCGTACTCCTAAAACATAGTATATGAGGGTTTGATAGCATCTCAAGACTTAATTATGAAACCACTGCAGCAATGTAACACCAGACAACAGCTTCTATGTAACTTTATCGATGGCAAATTAAACAATGAAACAAAATAAATTATTAGACACAGAAAAAGACAAATTTTTGTGTTTGAGAACTGCTAGATTATTTTTGTTAATCTGTTGTCAAACCTATAGTATGACTTATGTCGTAACCCCAATAATTTTAGGTTTCGTCAACCCAGAAAGTGTGAATAAAGGGGGACAACTCTAATAGAACACCTGATCGAAACGACTACAGGCTGTTATCCATGTATCCCCAGTAAATGCCGATTCGATTTACATATAAAAAGGAATCTTCTTAATTCTGCTAGGTTTGCGTACTACATACAGTTATTTCGGGCATCATTCACTGTATTTTAAGGTCCTTTTTTGAAAAACTTTATTCATCAAAGCAAATTAGTGAGGAAGACAAAAAAAAAACAAAACAAAAAAAACCCGAGTCTTAATAAGTAGCCTGTCATCAGCCGTGTTCAAAGTTAGTGGATGACTTTTCTAGTTGTGTTAGAGACAATTAGATAACTGACTTGCTATCTCACATATGGTGGACGGTTTATGCCATATCATTTCTGTATTTATAACATTGATCACAATTCAATAAATATTTTTTAAAAATCCCCAACGAAATATGTCTCTCAATTTATTGACAAAGAATTACCGTGGACTAATTTCTGGTTAATATTTATGGAATTATAGTCAGTGTTTGAAAGAGAGAAGCGATATAGCATGAACATATTCTAGCTACCAAGTCAGTTACCAAATCAGCTCTTTAGGTGCCTGATTAGGAACGCTTTCCAGGCACCCAGAACATCATTTTGCCTTACCGCTCATAACTGGCTATTTATTCAGATTTATTTATTTTTTGTAATCTTCCTTTTTAAACAAATTTTAATCATTAAAAATGTGTAGTTTTTTTTCCACAAGTGCCTATTAACTTTGCATATTTACTTGACCCAGTTGTACGGCCCTGAATGACATGTTATCAATATTGACTCTAGGATGGACTCTCTGTTCTGTGGGTAATGTCTGGTCAATGAACGATTAATATTAATTCTTAGCTTTATTATCTATGTTTAACCCCCTTTAAACCTAATTCGGTGTAAGAACAAAATAAACAAAAAAAAAAAAAAAAATGCTTGACCCCCCCCCCCCCTCCCCCACACACACTCTATATTCTTGTACATTCAATTTGATTGTTTTGTCGTTTAGATTGGTTCAGTTTATCAGGTTTTTAAATTGAATGCTATTAATGGAAACAATTGTAATTTAGTTGTTTTGAATCTCTTTGGGAATGGTGACTTTTGATGTGTTTAACAATCGAGTGAAGTTATAGATGAATAGTCCCCTTCTTCGTTATCAATAGGTCGCCGGCCATCATGATGGTTAGTGATTATCCTGTAGGCTTAGGTTCGAGTCGATCTGTTGACCCCATGTATATGAGGGAGGTACACAATGTGGCTCTGGTAGTCTCAGTTTGTTCTCTCGGTTTTCTGCCGTATTTAGATAAGGCAGAATGAGAAGCGGACAAGCCGTTGTCATATTAGCGAAATACCCTAAAGTACTACGTTTAACCCCCTCCCAATTATTTAATCAATCAAACAAGTAAATTTTCGCCTCTAATTGTTTTGTTCCTGATGAAGAATGCAAATTAAGATTTACCTGTTAATCATACATTTTCTTTTTACAGAATTAGAGTGTCTGTACAAATACCAGAACTCAAAATACTACAGTGGTCAGATAACACCATCTTTACAGACGTTTTCTCTTGGATTAAAAACTCCACCCGAGCATGATGGTCAACGACTGCCGTCTCCTCCTAAAGGGCAACCTAATCAGAGTTTTGTCCGGCAGAGGCAGGATGTGGACTTAAACCAAGGCGCCCCGTGTTTGGTTATAAAGCCAGCACCCAGAGTAAAACCTACCCCTATACCGACACTTTCTGAGGCCTGGTCCACGCCTTCTAGAACAGACGCTACCCCAATTACAGTAACACCAGCAGCATCATACCCTAAAAAGGTTCGCTATAAGAGTTTCAATGGAATGACACCCAGCTTGAAAGAAGATCAGGAATCTTCTGTAAAATACAAGGATACATGGGGTGACGTTGACCCCTCGAAGGTCAACGTAGACTGGCCATCCTTGTCAGTAGATAAAGTTATGGCATCCAAACGTCCTGGGTACAGAGGGCACCGCATTAAGAGTGCCCCGGCCGGAAAGGGGTATGGCGTAAGGTTTGCACCATCTCGCCCAGTTCATTCCGCGAAGCCTAGTGCAAGAGCAAAGCTTTCTGGAATGGGTATCTATCTCGAACGACCCCAGACCTGTCCACCAGTGGCGTCTAAATCATTAAATGAGCTACCAAAGCGACACACGGTATCGGCATCCTCTATTCTTCAGCGGACAGACAGGACGGACATACGAGCAGAAATAAAAGACACCAGTTTTTCTCGCCCAGAGAATCCCACCCCTAATCTAGCTGATCTTTCGCTGGACGATCGGGATGAGTTAAACATCTCTGACGATGACCTAAGTTCTAAAGACGAATACGAGGAGGCTTTGGAGAAATACGGCTGGAGGGCAGAGGTACACGGCGACCCGTACGGTCTCAAGTAGGTCATCGACTTATCTGAATATGTTTTTATATCTGGTACACTCCAAGCTATGATTTGTTTGTTTGTTTGTTGTTTGATTGGTGGGAGTATTCTGCATGGCCATGGCCCACCCGCTCCCTCACGAGGCCCAAGCTATGGAGCACAAGTGATTACGTCAAATGTCTACATGGCGTAAAGAACTAATCAATCAATCAATCAATCAATCAATCAATCAATCAATCAACCAAATGTCTACATTACCAGGCCTACCTTGATAGTGTAGCACATGTTTTGCTTATAACAATCTGCACACGTTATTTGAAAGTTTGTATACTACTATAGCTTTCTACTCTAACTAATCATTGACTATAATCAAATCCTTCCCCATGGACTATAGAACTTCTTTTTCTTTAATCTTTATAGCCGCTGATAAAAGAATATCCGTTTTTTAGGATGGTCTGAATAGGGTTTACCTTTAAACAGCCAATTAAAAATCCTCTAGTGACCTTTTGTAGTCTAAACCTTCATACAGACTTTCGTTGGTTACCGGCAAAGGTTTTTTTTGACGGCCATGAATCGGTGTGCTGTCTTAAATGCGAAATAAACAACTGCGGTTTGAAACGCCAAAAATTATTTGATCTTATTGACCCTGTATTGGCCACCCTCGAGAAAACCACCGACTGTTGTCAGTGGCTGTAATGAATTGAATTGTAAACACTGATAAGGGAGTGCAATAGTTTGCACACTTAATCGGTTTGTTTTCATTTAAATCTCATATTGGATTAGAAATGTTAGTTTGAAGAATTCGGCTGTGAATCTGGTTCGATTGTGTCTTGTGTTTTTAACAAAGCACTTGTTATCTCTCGGTTAAATGCTCCTCCATTGCGAATACTTAAGTGTAATAATATACAGTGACACAATGTGTCGAAATGAGTCCTAGCACGGAAAAGCATTGCGAGGCTAATATACCCATCTCACAATGCATACAGACCAACGCAATCTCATTATGCATAAGAAACTTAATGCTGCTGGACAAATGTTAAAGAACCGTACAAATTAATATACTTATTTTCATTGTAGGCACATCAAACCGAGGCTCTCCTACACAGTCACGTGTGAGGAGCCCGAGATACCACCAGAGCCCCCTGGTGGTCATATGGAGAATTGGCAGACATTTTTCTTGAACACGATTCCACAAAGACCAATGACGTACACGGTTCATAAAGAATGGGTCTCTGAGGTAATTCACGCCAAGAGGATGGAACTTCAGAAGAAACAAGGCGTTAATTTTAATTTCAAGAAATATGCTTTCGCCTACTGATAGGTTTTCAAAGACATAGATCCGATAAAAGTTACCCCAGAATGTATCCCTCAGAAACTTAAAAAAAGCCCTTCTCCTGGTGTCAGAGGCTAAAAATAACTGGAGTATACAAAACTCCTGGATATATCAGAAGTGAGTAAAGTATTCTTGGACTACCGGAAACTTGATGCTCTCATTAATTATCTGGGATATTCTTCCCTACTCATCAATCCTCGAGACAACCGTCGACTTACGTCAGCTTAAAGCTACATTATATGTATAGATAGCCGCTGATCAAAGAGCCTACAAACGAGTGTAGACAACTTTTTGAAAGGGAGGCCATGCAACATAACGCTGCTTATTTGTATTTTGACCTAGTTTCAGAATACATCAGAAATTTGAATGTTCTAACCTATATGATGAACCAGAGAGTTTAGTGGGATGCAGCGTAATCATGCTTACGATTTTGGCTGGTTACAGATACAATTAATATATATATTTATTGTAGTGAAGGATTTTTGTAGACATTTTGTCTTTTCATATCTTTCCAGACGTTCTGTATTTGGATACTTGATAATTTAATATTCGTAATTGTTTAATGGTTTTGATTGGGCTTAAACGCTGCACTAAGGAGTATTTCACATGACAACGGATTACTCAATTCTTACAAGGAATCACTTAAATAGGAAAAAAATATAAACAAAGGGAAACTTAGTAAAACCAAGCTCTATAATGGCAAAATCACCCCGCCTGACTCCTTCATACCTGAGGTCATCTCGAACTTAGATCAGAGTTCTGCTCTTTAGAAAGATTAGCAGTCGGATACGTTTTTGACTGAACAATGCAAGCATGCCCCTATTCTACCAGTGCAAAATATAACTTTTTGTTTTAACATCGAAATAGGCCAGGCAACATAAGATTGTCAAAATATATGTTTTGACATATTTGTTGATCTGTGGGTCTGTATATTTGATTAAATTAAAGGAAGACAATTCTGCTTGCCTCCTCCGGGCTTTGAAGTCGGTTCTCTGGTTAGTGGGACCCATGCTCTAAACGAATGGGCGGCGGGATTTGAGGTCGGTTCTCTGGTTAGTGGGACCCATGCTCTAAACGAATGGGCGGGTGGTTGAAGGGAGCTTCATGTTACCCTGGTGCTCTCGGTCCGTTCTCGGAGCTAAAGGGGAACAGGAAGCTGATCGGTTTGTGGTCCCTGTTTTGTGTCCACAAGTTCATCTGTGTTAAGGTTGCGAATCACACATTCTACTCTTCGAGAAGCTTAACCAAATTATGTCAAGACAATATTGCTGCCTTCACAGCGGTTTTATTTCGGGTCTAGCTGGGAGATCCAGCGCCTAAACGTTCTATCCAACAAAAGCTCAACGCAGAATGACAACGAATTAATGCCTGAAACAAGAAACCCAGGTGTGGATAATTTCTAGAAGAACTTCAGCGCCCAGAGTGAAATAAATGCACCATTTTCGTAGTACGTGTGATATTTATATTGTGCGCGTTTTGTAGCCCAGTCGGTGCAGTGCTGGTCCTGTCAACAAATAAGTATCATTTTCGAACTTAGGAATACGTGTACATTTTCTCTTTCTTATTATCAAACTAACCTTGGTATCAAGTATATGCATTATATGAACCACCAGTTTATTTAATTGTCGATGAATGCAGCGTATTTGAAATACAATAGGCCTGGATTAAGAGGCGAACTGGTGCGTTTGCGAGGTATCGGATGTTAGATATATATATAAACACACTATTTACGTAAACAAGTCATTTGTAATAACTTGTGTAAAATAGAGTTGATGTATGAGTTAGGAAGAAGATATTTATTAAAACACCCCATGACATTCATATACAGGTTATTACAGATGTCTATCAATGCGTTAAAAGATTTATAAGCATATAGAAAATGACTAATATTTCTCACCCGGACTCCATTCCAGATTGACGCAATCGCTTACACCATAACTCTGGGTCTCCGTATATGTGTAAGTTGTTGTGATCAGCAGTAGGGAACTGGCTTCCTATTTGTTTAAGCTGGTGTGATCATAAATGGGTAACGTCATTGCTCTCCGCTCCCTATTTGTGCAAGCTAGTGTGATCACAGATGGGTAACGTCATTGCTCTCCGCTCCCTATTTGTGTAAGCTGGTGTGATCATAAATGGGTAACGTCATTGCTCTCCGCTCCCTATTTGTGTAAGCTGGTGTGATCACAAATGGGTAACGTCATTGCTCTCCACTCCCTATTTGAGTAAGCTGGTGTGATCATAAATGGGTTACGTCATTGCTCTCGGCTCCCTACTTCTATAAGCTGGTGTGATCATAAATGGGTAACGCCATTGCTCTCCACTCCCTATTTGTGGAAGCTGGTGTGATCATACATGGGTAACGTCATTGCTCTCCACTCCCTATTTGTGTAAGCTGGTGTGATCATAAATGGGTAACGTCATTGCTCTCCGCTCCTTATTTGTGTAAGCTGGTGTGATCATAAATGGGTAACGTCATTGCTCTCGGCTCCCTATTTGTGTAAGATGGTGTGATCATAAATGGGTAACATCATTGCTCTCGGCTCCCTATTTGTGCAAGATGGTATGATCATAAATGGGTAACATCATTGCCCTCGGCTTCCTTTATGTGTAAGCTGGTGTGATCATAAATGGGTAACGTCATTGCTCTCGGATCCCTATTTGTGGAAGCTGGTGTGATCATAAATGGATAACGTCATTGCTCGCAGCTCGCTATTGGTGTAAGCTGGTGTGATCATAAATGGATAACGTCATTGCGGCTCCCTATTGGTGTAAGCTGGTGTGATCAGCAATGGGTTACGAAATTATTTGTAACTTGGTATAGTCCAGATTGGTACAATCGAACCTAGTGTATGTTACTGGTTTCTGTAATTGGGTAACGGTTATTCCATTAGTTTCCGGGCGTGTTCTTTTATAGCACCCTTCTTGTCTGGATTAGCGCAAGTCTCTATGAGTAACGAGATTCCCGCAGCAAAGGTACTTTTGAGTGACATCTGTATACCCAACACCAGAAGTCTATTAACTCGAAGTATGTAACTGCCTATAGTAATGTCCACGGCATTGTTGACCAGCAAGAAACGGTGACGTCATATTTCAGACAATTTAATTTTTAGTTGTGAGGAGTTCTGGGTAAATTCGGCCATGATCAGTCACTATGTATATCAATTGTTTTCGGTTGGAACGCTGGCTAATTATCAAACTCGATTTAGTTGCCGTCTATGGTCAATGCAACAGCAACATACGCACTGTGTATATTTGTTTCGTTTAGGAAGCAATATTATGATCGAGGAACGGCAGAAGTTTCCCATAATGCATGATGTTTAAAGTTGCGTTCTTCTTAATTGTCTTGTGTGCTACGTCACATTATACGTTATAACAGGGGGCTCTGGCCCCAATGTCGGCTATAGCTTATCTATATGGTAGTTGCATACGTCTTACCTTGAACTAACTGCGGAAAGAGAATGGGTGCACTGTTGAGAAACGTTTGAATTTACGTGAATATGGACGTATGATTGGCCGTTTTATGGATGAATCTAACCCAGAAGGCGTTAAGGACGAAAAAGATGGTTTAAATTATTTAAGACTGCTTCCTAAGTTTCCCTCTTTGGTGGCATTAAATTTGTGCCAAGGGGGCCAGGGGAGGAAACTTTGAAACCAAAGAAAGATTAAATCGAATAATTTGTGTATCTTTTAGAAAGTGAAGTTTAACAGTATTTTCGTTATTTTGGGGAAAAAAAACTTTCTTAGTTTGAACAGATTCTAGTTCAGAAATTTTTGCAGGTTTAAACCCGTTCGGGAATCGAAATACTAGAAAATAGAATACACACATGAAGAAGGCAATCGTATTCTCGCCATTGTTTCTATAGTGGGCGAGACTAAAACAACTCTCGTACGCTATGTCAGGCCATCGCGCATTAATTCCCGCCAATATTTGGAGACAAGCGAATGAAAGAAGTGCCAAAAACCAGATGACCCGTGTGTATCTTAGAATCACTGTTTCGATGTATGGGAGGTAAAATCGATTCTAGTGTAGAATAACATGGAGGTTGTGCGTGCAGCATGCTAGAATGTAGTCAGGATTTTATATCGTACTATGGGGAGAAGCCGTTCCTCGATTCCTCAATTGGTTTTTTTGTTATCTGTGTAGATATTTTGTACATATGCAAAATAAAATTTTATTTTACATATCTGAAATTCATTTACAGATATGCACAATAAATATTTGTTTTACACAAGCCTTTGTGAATTGGATTAGCACATCTGTGGAAAGAAAACTCATACATAGTTGCAGCGCAGTCGGATATGATCTCGTAGTCAAACAGTTTGAAAGGTCAACTTAAGCAGACAATATAAACTGACAATTTTTCACACAATCATAACATGGAGCTTGGAACACATCACTATAAAAGCTTTTGAAAATCGCACCATGTAGGACCTAACCGTAGAATTTTTTCGCCATCACCTGACCTCTTAACTTCTAACGCTAAATGGCGCAGTGTGATTTACCAGGATTTTGCGAAGAAGAGGCGGGGGTGGGGATGGTGTGGTGTGTGTCATCACAGTTCATCAGGTGAGAATCAAGGGGCCAAATGCTAAAGAGGCAATCGCATCCAATAAATAAAATAGCTCTTGAGATTTCGTCATCCGCACAAGTCTTACCAACAGTATCATCACTTGAAAGGAGTCACGATTTGGAAATTACAACAGATATCCTAGCAAATTAGTAAGCCAAACCATCCATCAGGTAATCGCGACCCAAGACCCATCCCCTGTTCTGGTCACCATTCTATTTATGGGGCAAATCAGTTACTAAAAACAGAAGGATACGTGGAGTCAACTTTGTTATTGTGTATTCATCAGCGACAGGGACATCAAGACTCACATACAAGCCACAGGCACCTCCCGCCAAGCTGACAAACCTCCAGCCTAACAATTGTATTTATATGATACCCGCGGCCGTGGCTTAGTATATGAATAAGTCACAAGATGTGGTCGTGCCTCTCACTTCCCACCTCCCCCCCTCCCTGCCATCCCCTTTGAGCGACTATCCAAGCTTTGGGGAAAATATGATTTGACCAGTTTATTAAGATGATTTGACCAGTTTCTTAAGATGATTTGACCGGTTGGTTAAGATGATTTGACAGGTTGATTAAGATGATTTGACACGTTGATTAAGATGCTTTGACCTGTTGATTAAGATGATTTAACCCGTTGATTAAGATGATTTGACCGTTGATTAAGATGATTTGACCGTTGATTAAGATGATTTGACAGGTTGATTAAGATGATTTGACCGTTGATTAAGATGATTTGACCGGTTGATTAAGATGATTTGAACGTCGATTAAGATTATTTGACCGGTTTATTAAGATGATTTGACCAGTTGGTTAAGATGATTTGACAGGTTGATTAAGATGATTTGACCCGTTGATTAAGATGATTTGACCGGTTGATTAAGATGATTTGACCGGTTTATTAAGATGATTTGACCAGTTGGTTAAGATGATTTGTCTTGTTAATTAAGATGATTTGACCGGTTGATTAAGATGATTTGACCCGTTGATTAAGATAATTTGACCGGTTGATTAAGATAATTTGACCGGTTGATTAAGATGATTTGACCGGTTGATTAAGATGATTTGACCGGTTGATTAAGATGATTTGACCGGTTGATTAAGATAATTTGACCGGTTGATTAAGATGATTTGACCGGTTGATTAAGATGATTTGACCCGTTGGTTAAGATGATTTGACCAGTTGATTAAGATGATTTGACCGGTTGATTAAGATGATTTGACCCGTTGATTAAGATGATTTGACCGCTTGCCTAAGATAATTTGACCGCTTGCCTAAGATGATTTGACCCGTTGCCTAAGATGATTTGACCGCTTGCCTAAGATGATTTGACCGCTTGCGTAAGATGATTTGACCGCTTGCCTAAGATGATTTGACCCGTTGATTAAGAAGTAAATAAAGCAAAGAAAAGAGCCACACTACTAACACAAGTACAAGTATTTTTCTTTTTACAAAACGCCTATATGGGTTAAACACCTACCCATGATATTTTGGAAATTAAACTAGCAGCGATGTCAATAATCTGATCTCCCGGAAGTTTGTTCTATCAAAGGATAGGGAATTTGCTCATAAATCTTACAATTGTTCTGAGAAAAGTATATAGCGACCAGACTGGTATAGCAAAAGTCTATACGTGGTGTGAGTTGTGGCTTACTTGACCCAGACATAAGATCAAAAGGCTCCAAAAATTATATTACGTGTGTTGTAGGTTTTATGTGTTTATTGATAAAGCAGTTTAACAAAGCATCCGCCAAAAATTCGCACTGTTTACACAATTTCTTATTACCGTTGACAGATAAAATTGTTCGTAACGCGGGCTTGTTGTCCCACTTTTCCTTACAGGAATCAAAGTGTTTGCATGGTTTTAAATAAATTTGACAGAAGAATCCGTTCAATTTCAAGTTCTTGGTAGATATACCAAACCTTAGACAAATAGTAAATAGTACATGTTATACAAAACTATTATTAAAATGTTTTTCACTGCATGCTACTCCCCCCCCCCCCCACACCCCACCCGAAAAGTTTAAAAGCTATAAAAAATTTGTCGTGACAGACATTATAAAGTCTGAAACATCAAAGCTGGAAATAATTGTTGTGACAGACAGTATCAAGTCTAAAACACTAGAACTTAAGAAAGAGACGAGAGTCCAGGGCTTTTGATAAGTACGATAGTATACTCATTTTTAAAAACTTGTTTGTATTTTCAACAACATGAATATTTTATGATCCGAAAGTGTCTGGTCAAACTTACAAAACTAGTAAGAAACTTTAAAAACTTAAAACTTCCATATGTGTTTCATAGCGAGTTTTGGATTGGCCTGCAGAGGCTCATGATGTTTAAGAATTTATGTGAAGATATAGTAAGCAACTAGTGTGATGCTAAACTTGCAGTCCGTCACGGGCCTATATGCCTGCATCACAATGACAGTGAATGGATTTGCCAGAACAGGATTATTTAGCTAACTAAATTTATAAATGGTTGTGGTTTTCTTTCTTTCCTTACATCTTATTATTTCTTGTCGTTTCACTTTCATTTGTATTTATCAAGGCACGAAGAGGACGAGGTCACTGCGCCACTGCGCCTCCTCTACATCCGCCACTCAAAAAACCACTATGAAGATCGACAATCGATCAATGAAAAACAAATGTACATGCAAAAAGGCATCTCCTGTCTTCTATTGAAATAAGTTTGCACCTATTGATCTTGTAAACCGGAGAACTATGACTTAATAGACAATGTAATCATTGTGTTATGTTTGGGGCATCGACTACGAAATGCCTCTTCAACAAGTGCGTCATGTCTCAAGTCTCTGTGTCCTAAATCATTCTGAAGTAGACGTTCAGGCACTCGACATAACAATGTAACAAAGAGCTAAATACATGCGAACAAAGAATTCGTAGTTTATATTGGTGCAATCTTGGAGGTTTTCAAGTTTCAGGTTGGAGGTAAACATTGCATTACGAGTAACAGTATAAATTTTGATTAACTTGACCAATAGAACAAACTGTCATACATTGTATTGTCTTAATAATAATTATTGTATTATGGCTAGCATTTGCGTACCACTTGCTACCCATAATGCAGAAAATGCTACACGCAATACTTATTGCATTTAGGATTTTTTATTGGAATATGGGCCTCAACAGGGCACTACCAAGATAGAAAGATATAAACGTTATTTTGTATTTGTCTTAATATGTTTTGTTTGACAAAGATTTAGATTCCCAGTACCTACCACAATATTTAAGGCAATCAACTGAAATACCATGCACTAAGCAAGGGTCATGTCGTTTGTAGTGAAACCCGAGTGTGCTATGCAATCTACAAATTCATCATATGCATTACACTCTAAGATCAAAGCAGGAGAAAAAAGCATGAGGGGGTGTGAAGGGGGGGGGGGGGGGTCTTGACGGAGGGGGGGGGGACACCTGAAAAACTGGGAACCTATCTCGATAAAATAACAGGTACCACCTCCTTTCCGCCAATTTAATATCGGTGGAGGGGGGGGGGGGGGGGGGGGTTTGTCACTTTCGTGGCTGATGTGGATTCACCCGCTACATCTGATTTGTAGATTGGTGTTAACCAATCAGGACTGCCTACTGTATCAACATTCAATCTGAATTCAATCTGAACTACACACATTATGTAGCCTAATAACTTACTTCATACGCTCACCCAGATTTTTCTCAGGCAGATGATACAGCTGCGCAAGGAAGGCTTATCAATTATATTTCTCTAATTCGTGAAATCCGCAAAAATGCATGCACAAATTCATTTGATATCCAGCAAGACGATGGATTTGCACGACCTTTTGAAACTAATATCTTAGTAGAAGACTGTTATTTAGAACAGCATGAGGGTTAAATTTTACAAAAAAAAAATGTATTAACAGATAAGTGTTGTTTTTTGTGTGTTCTGGATCCGTCTGGTTGGATGGTCCAAAGAATTCTTCTATACATCGACTCAAGTTGAAATTCTTTCATCAACAAGGAAAAGAACTAAAATTAAAATCGTTTATCTACTATATACTTGTAACTAAAACGAATCCGGACAAATAATTCAAATTTAATGTAAAGTTTTCGGTAAATTTTTGATTGTCATGGTGCCTTTGATAATTTTTTCAAAGATCCAGGTAATTCAGAAGACAGGTGGTGAATTTGCGAAAAAACAGGTAACAGTTTTTTTTTGTTCAGAAGTACCTGTAGCCCATATCATTCTTTAAAATGTTCATGTTATACCGAGAGATCTTTCCCCTTCAATCTGCACTTATTCAGTCTTATAATAGTCTTCTGCTTATCTTAATGAAGAGAGTTTCGCTTCACTTAACACTAACTGTGAAGAAGTATCTTGTTTATCTTAAAACTGCAGTCAGATAAACAATTTGTGAAAACGAAATCTAGTTAGAGAAGATGATGTTCAGATATATCTACAAACCTGTACGGCCATCGACTCATCAAAACGACACAAAACAAAACCATGGAAAGCATAAATAAACAATTCCTTCCACAAGTATTAGACAACTAAGGCCATCCAATTCTTCTTGCGAAAATGTTCACATTCTAAAGGTAGACTCTGTGATAGTTATACTCAATGCTTTGGTACTAACACAACGGTCACTTACACATTCGGCTTTTTTAAGTACCTCCGGATATAAACTTGTTTTGTTTCTGGTTAAGATTTTTGCAAATGAACCTAAAATAAATTTGCTTTAGAATTTATTGACGGAGGAGTAATTCTTAGTTGAAGGATTTGTTGAAACTATGTCCCGCTTGAGTAAAAGTCTTTAAGGCTGATCTTAAACTAGCCCGATTAACACACACTACAAGTTGTTATGACAATTGATGTGCACGTGGGCAAATTCAATAATCTAACCGTAACGATTTTATTAAATATCATCTTTATGACTTTACCATGGTGCTTGACTCCGCATAGTGTTATTTAGCATTTCTACTGCTTTCAAGTATACATTCCTCTCACAATTGTCTTCTATAATCGAACACATTTCTGATTTGTATGTTTTTTTTATGTAGTTGGAATCTGTTGTTTAAATAATAAATGGTATACCCCCTCCCCGTTCCTCATACCTACACCAGAAAATTATTTTCATCTGAGTGCGTACTCTACAGTGCGGAAAAGCAAGTACAAGAGAAAGAGAAAGAGAGAGAGAGAAACAATACAGGAGGGGATTTCCCGCCTCTGTCCACATATGGTTTTACATGTTAGATCCAGGATAAGCTAATAGGTTACCATATTGACATCTGAAAGAGAAGGGGAATAACCAGGACAACCTTTCTTGATTTTTTTAGGCTGTTGTAACCCGGAAACGCCAAAGGTGATTTGATTGTTCTTTGATATCCAGGCTGAGCTGGGAATTTACAAAAACAAATTGCATGAGTAAACATTAAGAAAAGCAAATATATTTCTGTTTGCTCTTCTATTATAAGTGAACTCAAAACCTGTTTCTGACTGGAGAAGACTCAGATCATTTCGGCTCAATTTTCTTCATAAGTTACTTCATTAAAAATATACAACCCTATTTGACAGAAAAAAAGAATAGCAGAATTTTTTTTAAAAAAAATCAATAAAACACAATCGATTCTAATTGCTCAATAAAAATATTCTAATTTTTTGTTATTGTGTCAGTATTTCTATAAGAGAGTGATTCGCTACCTTAGCCTTAATTAATAACAAATTATATAAACGATATCAAACGGAAATTCTGCTAAAACGGGATATCAACATGTTTGTTTATCTAGTGTGAATGCGGTATAGCGTCGCTCTTAAGGGTATTTCGCTTACTAGTTAGTATATATGATGACGGGTTGTTAATTTCATACCGTTCTTTTTTTAAATGCGATGGAAAACTGACGACCAGCCTCGCGATAGCAATAGCAACAGTGCGCAACTCACTCATATACATGATGGTGGGCCGCGGCTCTTCCCAGCAAATCAAACAACGTCGCTACAACGTTTTATTTTGGTCGGGTAAGGTTGATGCAACGGAATTTTGTGGACTACCAGTTATGTTGCCGCAGCCTTAGAAAACAGCCACACGGACACGAAACAGAGACGTAATAGCTACGTTGTAATATTGTTGTTGCATCATTTACCGTTTTGACAACACTTTTGTTACGTTGTATAAAACCCTACCACATCACAACTAAGTCACAACGTAGTCGATTTGTGCTGCTACAACGTTAAATTACATCGTTCGCCTGTCACGCTTTGAAAACGTCATAATAACGTTGTATTAACTGGTAGAAACTAACAACCAAATTTCATAGTAGATTTGCGTTGCAGTGACGTTGTTATTTGGTTACTCTGCAACGTTACCATTGTATTGCTATTATACAACGTTGCAGCTACGTAGTGTGTTTGCTGGGTTACCGACATGAGATACCAAACTGGATAAAGTGATTATCAGCCTAGTAAAGGAAGATTTTCACAAATGCTCTTAAGAGCATGTCTTCTCAGAATCATCTTATATTCTGTTAGATTCCATTATAAGAACTATTTGTGTTTTTATATTAAAGCAAAACAAAAAAGATGTGTTAATTGGACTGATACATTTTCCCTCAATGTTGACTTTTCAAAAAGTATTTAATGCAAGGATCTATGAGGCATATATATAAAATTAATTTTTAAAGATGTCTTGGTTCTTTCATTCACTTCTAAAATTTTTGTTATAACATAAATGAATAGAAAAAGCAAACATATTATTTATGACATATAAACCACAGACCAGCGCATCTCCATATTCGTTAAATGCCATTATATACTTAATGCACTTAAAATGTGTCGTACAATGCTAAAACCCGTTTTATACAAGAGAATCTAAACCGATATAAAAAAAACTTTGTTCATATCTAGTGGCTTAGAATAAGACATGTTCTTTTGTAACAAACAACTTCACGTCACTAGAATTACTTTTATGTATTTAATACATGAAACTTAATTTTAATTATCTAGAACATCAGATTTCAGTTAAGCGACATCCCTGAGCCTTTGTGATTATTTTATAGAAATGTAATTTCTATGAAAATATATAAACGTTTTAATTATACAGATGTCAAAGTTTGCTTGTCGTCAATGGTATTGGAACCTTTGATACTAGATATCAAAGTCAACGATATATATATAACTGACTGAGCCATCACTTGTTTAATTGTTTAAATCGGGGGTAAAACGTCGAACTCTATGCTAATTCACGTATATGACTACGGGTTATCCTCTTCCTATTTTATCCGACTTACATACATGTTCGATGGAAACTGCGGGGAATCTCTCCTCAAATCTTTCTCATATATGTTTTAAATCATAACCACCTTGAGCATATCTCTATTTATTATAATTACACTCCTATGTATATACACTGTTTTCGTCTCCTCGGAAGATTAGCCTCTTAACTAAGATGGACTTATAAATAAAGTTTTACTAATATAATTATTATTGCACTTTATAAGGCATATTTTAGTTATTAATTTATTGAAGACAAAGTGACCCAAGTTACTTTAAATTATACTTATCGGTTTTATATTATTATATTAATTTAATTTTTATTATTATTATTGGACTTTATATGGCATATTTTAGTTATTAATTTCTAGCAGACAAAATGACCTAAGTAAATTAAAATTGTAATAGCAATTTTATATTATTATATTAATATTATTTTAATTATTATTATTGGACTTTATATGGCATATTTTAGGTATTTATTTCTAGCAGACAAAATGACCTAAGTTACTTAAAATTGTAATAGCGGTTTTGTTCACAATATGTTAGGATGTTCTGTTGTGAAAAGCTGAACACGAAAATGTTTTTGTCCATAATGACACTCTTCAAGAAAGAGTGTTTATAAAGGCGATAAGACGTTATCAATTGAAGCTTGTCATTCGTATTCAGTACTAAACTAAAAGATGGGACGGAACAAAAAAACATCTGATCCTGTCCCTTATTTTTGTTTTGTTACACGTTCTCTTTCTTTATGTGGCGAATAAAGGAGAAATGTACAAAGAACATCCAAAAAGATAACACAAACACTTGGAAGGTCCGGGTTTTTTCCACACGTTGACAAATTGCTCGTGTTCACACTCAGTTGGTAAACATGCAAAGCTTTAAATAGTACAACAACAGTGGGTGTCGCAATCTGATTGTTTACTTTTCTTACTTTTACCCTGTCCTCTCAGTGATTTTCCAGTAGAAAGATTTTTACGAAGTGTCAAAGAACGCTATGATAGAGAACAAGTAAAAATCATAATTTTAGGTTCTATTCATAGATGTGACTTATACGGTTATTTTGAGGTATTTTGACAAAGCTTAATACCTTTAGGCAGAAAGTTCTAAACGGCTAATTATAGAAGGTTTCACTCAGTAATTTTTTTTATCAAGACCCAATAAAAGGAAACTTTTATTTCAAACGAATGTAAATATGGTTTAAGCTTATAGTTTACAAATTAATTTTCCCGTAAAAAATGGGATCGTAAAAAAGCGTATTTTGTAAAATAGGTTTATATGCCTATTTTATAATTGTCTGTTTTTGTGCGGTTGTATAAAGCGTGATGAAAAACGAACTAACACCACGAAACGGGAAATCGAGGTTGTCTCTCCCTAATAAAATATAACGAATACAGATATGGATAGAATGGCACACAAATTATCGAAGTTACAATGTAAGAAAATTAAGGGCTTGCACAGTTTAGATAAGCAGATACTACATGCCAAATTTAAATAAGTGCCTAATTAAATCTTCTTGAAGACAATATATAATCAATAACATAAGACATAAGGGTTTCGTTGTCGACTTCTGATATAGAAGTAGAACCAAACAGTACAAGATTCTGATCGTCGATTAAGTTGTCTTAATGTTCATTAAATGATGAATCGAGAATAATGAACCGCCAGCCCGGAACGAGACTTCCTTTCAAAATGCTTTAAACAGATTATATCCTCAAATAATTTATAGTTCATAAACTTCTGAACGGTTTTGTAGTAATTACTTGATAGTTCACTAGCCTATTTTGCACTCTTGAGATTAAGTATTGGTATATAATACCATTCAGGTACAATTTTTGGCTGATTAGGTTGATAACTTACCTGGTCAAACTAATTTTCTTTTTTAAGTCAACCTGTGCATAACAGAAAACATTTGATATTCTTTTTATGCATTTGAAGAAGTAAATTGGACATTTATTAAAGATTATACACAAATATGTTCATTTTATGAGTATTTATTTTCTTCATCCGCATATAGCGGATTTACATAGATTTTTATGCAATGTCACAAAAACACGAACATGGCGCTAGACAATATGATAATTGACAAATTGGCGTACGTATTGTTCTCTTGCTAAAGGAGAACTAGGGCAACATAAAGCTCGCGTCGATGAATGATTAAGTATTAGTGGTTCAAATTAATTGCATAAAGAATCCAGAATAGTTGTGAACAAAAAATAGAAAAAAGTTAACTTTATTTTTGTTTGTGTGTCTGTTTGTTTGATTGTGATTTAACGCCGTGCTTATTTCACTCACATGACGGCGCGCCAGTAAGCGTCGTCTTCTGGGTGAAGGCAACCACCCCCAACTCAACTAGCAAGAAATAAAAACATAACAAGACAAATACAGGAGAACCACAGGACAATACAAAGACATCACAAATATATTGCTCGTTGTCCCCCGTAAGCTAGGAAAGCACTAGTGCAACATGAAGCTCTCTCAAACCATGCGCAATGTTAACTTTTTAAACTGTCCTTAAAAAAACCGGCACTATAGTTGTTCGATGTTACCAAAATTAGATGGGGTTTTACAAATGATTTTACAAATGCAATGATCCTGTGTGTAACAGAACAAGCAGTAAAGTAGCGGAAATCAACCCAATTTAAAGGATTAAACCCAAGATTAAGAATAATTTCTTATTCTAATCGGCGGTTAGCGACTTTATCTCTGTAGCTTTTATTTTGCAAACAATTTTAGTCTATATACGATTTAACATTTCATCTTCATCTTTTGGTTTTAACACAGATGAAAAACTCCCCATTGCTTCTTGAAGTTTATTTCTGTGACAAATTGTAAAGATAGAGGAAAGAGAGCTGTATACTCTTGTCAGCTCTCCAGGTTTTCGGTCCAGATTTGTAGGTATAGGTCTTATCAACGTGAGTGAAATTGGACAACAGTTCGCAATTCTTATTCAAAGTGTATATCTGTCACTGCTTGTTCTACGTATATACACACAACACATTGCAAGACAACTGTTTTTAAACTGCATTTTTACACATTTTGGAACACGGCAATATTTAGTTGACATAATATGTACGTTTATTGCAGTGAAGGTGATTATTATCACCACGTGTCTAATCGTCTTCGAGCTTTGAACTACATACTGTAAACGGCCTTCTGCTTACTTTGAACTGCGGACTGCATACTTAGTCAGGTCAAAATACAGATTAACTCCCTACAAAAGATTTTTCAACTGATTCTAGTAGGTTTAAATGTACTTTTTAACATACGGAAAGTTTGCCGAAACAGGACCTCCGGAAAAGATGGCGTCCACGATGGCCGCCAATACCTCTTAATGACCATAACTCTGTAATTACTAACTCAAATTTGTTGATCTTGGTCTCTATCCATAGGTTTTTGGGGGTGAAGAATGAAGTTGGTCTATAACACAAATGAAGTTGGTCTATAATAATGTAACACAAAAATCCAATATGGCGTTAAAAATGGCCGCCAACATCTCAAAATGACCACATGCCCATGAGTATTGAATGAGATGGCCTTGATGTTTATCTCCGGGTAATTGGGGGTAAGTAACACGCTGAGGCAACTCTGGATATCACTGAGCTGTTGAATCAGTATGAAATTAAATCCATGACCTTCAGTTGTCCGCTCTTACCTAAAGCACAACCACCGTTGATCATAGAATAAGCTTCAAACTGTTCAAAGAGTGTCATCCGCCTCCTCTGTATCGAACTCGTGAGTGTTGTTTGGGTTGTCACAGTTTTCAGTTTGGC
>JARFOD010076924.1:0-36302 GCA_031763545.1 Mopalia muscosa
AATAAATGCATGTGTCGAATAATTTTTTTTTTTTTGTTATCCCAAAAAATAACGAAAAAAATGTATGTGTCGTTTATTATATTTTTTTATTTTTTCGCCGAAGATAAAAGTTTCATCTTCAATGTCGACATGTGCGGAGAGCTTCATGTCTTGCTGAATCCCTTCCGCTCAAAATCGAAAAAATGGTGCATCTGTTTTATTAAGAGTTCAAACTCTGACTATTAGATTAAGCTAAGTATAGAAAAGTTGCCAAGGTTTATCATAGTAGTAGATTATCACAGCAGGGAGAGGGGACAGGGGAAAGGGAACACTGTTTTTATTTGCCACGTGTTGATGTGTAGTTGAATTTATCGAAAAAGACCACCAAGAAATTTTACAGTAGACTTGACTTAACCTGATAGATCTATTCATGTATAAGACAAAATAGTTCTCAAATCTTAAATTGTCCCTTTACGACTAGTTAAAATATTAGCTAATTTCTGAACGAAATGGTTCATTTTTACGGAACTATTCATCGCAAACACATCTAATTTGTTGAGGGAAAATTCGCAGAACGTGTGCATGTAAAAATCGGATCCAAACATGTAACATTTGTTTATATAGAACTGCCAATAACTAGACCACAGTTTTATTTCAAATCAAAAGTTTTGAAAACAGTGCTCATTGATATCGTACTTGAAAGAATAACTCTGTTATGGTAATAATTGCTACAATGTTAGAATTAAACAATCACTTCGTATCTTAGGATAATTTACAATAAGCTTTAACGTTAGTATTAGACTTTAAAAAAAAATTATGATATATTTGAATATCTCGAATAGGGTCTATTCAGGCTTAGCAATAAATATACACATACATTATTCCCGGCGTTGCCGTAATAAAACGTTTAGAAAAAGAAATTTCTTCAAAATGAGTAGCTTTAATACATCTATAAAAAAATATATTGTTACGCACCTGGAATGGCTCAAATACTTCATTCGATTGGCAATTGTTACTTGCTGTTTCAATTTTTTTGCTTTTTTCTTTTGGTCTAAAGTCGAGAAGGACGGATAACGGCTCCGCAAATACCTCAGTTCGTTTTTCTTCTGGATCTAGGCAAAACGGAGCTCTGAATGCACTGAATTCATAGCCATCACACAAAATGCAAAAAACGTTTGCATACCAGTGTTTCATGGAATCTTCTTGAATGGAATAGTGAAAATATCTTAAGGGACTGCTGAAAGAATAACAGAGTTGTTCTATAGTTTCGTTTCGATACTCCCACAACCCAGTGTTATTGCATGTTCTAACCAGACGATGATCGCACTTTCTGGGAAGAAAGTCATTTGGAGGCACAGGTTTAATTGTGCAAGTGCTAGATTGTAGCACTTTAATCCATAACTCTTCTCTTGAAGAAACCCTGTAAAGATCGAGACCGTGTTTACATGTGACATGATTGCTCCAGATTTGAAACGTTTTGATGCCATGGCACAAAGCACAGTATTCGTTCAAGAAAGTCAAATTGAGGCTGACCTCAGACACGGCTGTAGCTTGACTAACATCATTCAAGTCAGGTTTATGGCATTTCTCCCTAGTTTCAAACGAACCTTCAAAGTTTTCTGGGCATCTGTTGATGGCGTATGTACCATTCGTGTTATTAAAAGGAGACACACATGACACATAACTTGTCCAGTTTGGTTTCTTGATCTCGACTTCTGGAGTGAAGTATTTATCGGGACAACAATCGCCGTAATGGAAACACAACTCGTCACAGTGACACTCCGCACATTTTGTACAGGCCCATGCCGTACGCTTTCCAGCGGATTGGTTACACAATTTTGTCGATCCACAAGCATAGTCCAGATTCCCAATTACAAAGTCCCTTAAAGCAGGGTCTTGTGATAAACCGGAGAGAAAGTCAGCATGAGTTTTGTGAAGGTGAGAAGCGAAAAATATCAGAAGGGCAAGAACACCTATACATTGAACTGTAACTTGTTTCAGGGGTATAAACACCCACCCCGATCTCCACAGGCTTCGTGAGTGAACTGGTAGTCTGGGCATCATCGCTGAGCAGGGCTTGAACGGAGACACATCGTTCTTCTCGAACTGGATAAGAGATGTAACTGTGTCAATTCATCTCCCCATTAAGAAGTCTTGCTTAATTCACGGGTATGCGGATCTATGCCGTTGTGTGGAGGATTCAGCTTATATTCGACAACCGATGACGCGTACCTGTTGATGAAACTTTGACTAGGCGTTCCGCGCAAAACGATGACGATTAGTTTAATTAATGTAACATCAGGTACATTGAAACTACGGGAAAAAGAGCAGGTGATAATGTCACCTGGTCTATCCAATGGCAACGCAGTCTTACGTTGTGAACCAGGAAAATGTAACAGTGTGAGCAAACCTGTCGACTTTTACCACCGAATCGCACGGTGTGGTTACATACTCCAGACAATTTGCATAAACAAATGTTCTACATATTGTGCAATCTGACAGATACCAGCAAATCTGATTAAATGGCATGTGGAATAAACCTGGTAAAGTACTATCAAATGAGCAGGCTAATAAACAAAATGATTTTGATAGTGGTGTAAGAATCCACACCGAAGCCTCGTCATGAATATTTAGAGTTACCATCCTCACAGATTAGTTGTTTACTTTATCAACACCAGCTTCTAATATGCAACTAAAAGCAGAGGCTTATACAGCTTTTAGTGAATAATTATGTAATGTTCATAATTTCTCATACCATCGCATCAGTCAGGTTTTAGCTAAATTCACAAAACCTCGAAAATGGCAGAATATTGTCAAATTTACTGCATACTTTATATATGTTTTATTGCAAAGAAGGACTATTTTGGTTGTCTCCACCGGCATTCACTCGGGTATATAAGTGGCAGGACTACGGTTCTAAACGACTAATACAAAAGGGTTACAGTAAGACGACCTTTAGCGATCCTATCCATACATATGTTGGTTTAAAATGCGTCGACCAATGACGGAATCAAGCTACCAGCCCATCGGCAGACATAAAAGGAATTTATAATACCTCATCAAAACATAATAACTTCATTGTATAAAGATACACTTTGAGATAAACCCGTATCATGAATTCTTGAGTGCTGCTGTTGCATTTTAAATAAACAATGAACTAGAAACTGTGTTTCAATTGGATGATATTTTTTCCCTGCTGTGATAAAGCCTTTTGATATCACCGGGCACTATTGATTGCTTTGGTTTTTTGTTTGAGGCATCGTTAGCTTAGTTAAATTTCCAATCCTTCAGGTGTTACAAATCTGACGATCTTTGTGGATAGAGATAAATTGTATATAACAGCCCACACTCCTAAGGCGTAGCAGATGTTTTCTACCAAAGATCAAATGCAAAGCGAAATAAAGTCGAACATCTACATTGCTAATCGCTAATATTGATGAAAAGCCCCAAACTTTCGTGTGAAGTTTACGACAGATTAATAAGTGTTTAGCATCCGACCCAGGGGAATTTCACGAATCCGATTGCAGTATTATCGGAACAAAATGAAAAACAGCATCGCTACAATAGAGTGGAGTCATGTATTTCCAAAGATTGACTACTCTAACACGAAAATGCTGATCAATTTAAAAAAACCTATGGATCATTTTATAGTCTAAATACATTCTCCAAGACTATACCACAGTGGGTTTCAGGAGTAGATATGGGTGACCAATGCTAATCTCGAAAGAAGGTAATAGATGTACTTTCACCGAAAAACAAATGTCGCCCAAATTAAAACCCATGCATGCTATAATTTTATAAATAAACACTCAGATACAAGTTATTCTCAAGTTGTTATGGGAACACTTTATAAACCTCCAGAACAATTTTCTTCGGCCAGCATATTTGCGTTTAGAGATATAAACCAGCGTTAAAAACTTTTTTTTATATATTTTAATTGTGTTCAAACAAATTTTATTTTGCTTTATTTCTTGAAATTGAACATACAATCATATAGGCCTACCTGTATTCTGTGCTGTTTAATTCCACTTGAGAAAAGCTGACTGGTGAAACAAATCAGAGACAGAAGTAAACTTCATTGAAAACCGATGAAATTTATGTACATAACATTTTAAGTAAACGAAAACTTCTCTGAGCCATTAAAAAAGAAAAAAAGAACGTGAAACTTGTCTACGTAGTCTCAGCTTTCCATTTGATTATTCTTTTTTAAAATTTGATTTAATTCTTTTGGTTTGTTTTTCTAGGATTGGCCAGAGTGTATGGCTAAAAGGCTTTGCCTACATGTATGTAGAACAAACACGATATAAATAACTACAACTTCAGTACACGAACTGGTACCATGTTCACGTGGTAGTATGACATAACATAGCACACGACGCTTGTCATATTAGAAAAATAGCCTAGGTATGCGTTTAATGCCCAACAAAGGAAAAACATAGTTCATCCACTCCCCCTGAATTTGATGGCATGTCTCCTTGTAAAATCTACTCCGGTACGCGTTTTTGCATCGGTCTATGCCATTGGTTTGTTGTAGGCCTACAACTTACTGAAATATATTCTAAGAAATAACGCTGTAAACAGTGAACATGGGGGACACGTCTGCTGATAATAAATAGCTCAGCTCAATGGAGATATCAAGGGGCATAACTCGTCTGTCTAGTCATATCAATTGCTGTTAGCGTTGTCTTGCTGAAAACTGCGTTATTTTTTAATTAAGGATTAGGTGAAGAGTTAGCAGTCGGTAGAATCATATTTCATATTAATACTAAGTGTTGCAATTTCGAAATTGTTGCCAAAAGTCCCAACACTTTCTGACTAGCTGTTCCAAATGTTTCCAAAGGTTTAATTTAACTTTTTCAGAGTCATTTACAAGCTATACACCAGAAGTTGTTGGCTGTGTTCATAAGCACTATCTTATTATGTTATGTTAAATTTAGCATGAAAAACATGACAGAAATGACAAAAAGTCCAGAGAATAACACAAAAGCTATCATCCAAGCACCTCGGACTAGTAATTTTCCAACAAATGCATTTGTCATTTCATAACTTATATTAATATAAAATATATTTCCTAAATTCATTGATATTTTCTGAAATACTGATATGGCAGTATATTTTAATAATATATCTATTTTCTACCAATCCTGGAAAATATTTGTACAGTGTATATAACTATTTTCCAATTGATTGTTACTATTCGATAAGTAGGTATATAGCCCAAATATTGGGGGAAATTAGTGCGCGATGGCCTGGCATAGCGTACGAGAGTTGTCTTAGTCTCGTTCACTATAGAAACTCTCGCGAGAATACGATTGTCCTGCATCTGCATGTGCGTCACTGTCCAAATCAACAAGGTTATATAATACACATGTCACCCAACCAAGCCCGAGATAAACAAGCCGATGAATCATCATATGTTTTAGATTAAACCAACAGAGAAAGTTTCAAAATAGATCTTTATCTCAAGTTGTTATGCTTAAACCTAGACATCTTCAGAGGATATAATTACCTGCACATGGTATATAATGAGATATACATGAAGCAAACAAGACATTCGATATGGGATTACAATAAATCAACTGGTTTACCTGTATAATACATATTAAAAACTATATATAACTGTATTCCAAAAAGAAAATCTCATTTTCGTTATTGGATGTAAAATAACTTAAACTTGAGACAAGTTATATCACCTGATGTGTCTAAATTAAAAAATAAAGTGGCAGTTGAATAAATACGATTGAATGGGAGGTCAATTCAACATGATTCTTACTCTATGGCACTATACATGAATCAAATGATATTGATATCAACTGTCTTTCTTCTTGTTTAGGGCTGTGGAATTTCAGTTTACATAGCACTGGATGGATAAAATTTTCAATAGAGCATCACACATTTTATTGTGAAGTTTAAATATTGAATGTTTTAGAAAATCTGTTACCTATTTATTACCGGTTTGTTTACTTTCATTGTTCCAGTAGTTTCTCTGATCCTGAACTTATTGTTCCGAAATATGTTGATTGGGTAAAAATATATTTCCAGAGCGTTCTATGAGATGTTATTCTAAGACAATATCTGGAAAGTTCTGCATCTCCATATATAAGTGAGATGGATTTATGATTTTGGATCAGTAAAGCCAGTCACTACTCAGTCTAAAGAGTGAACAGCCAGCCAAGCCAACGGATATAAAGGTAAGTAAACAGGTAAATTTTGGCCATATGTAAGGTTAGCTATCCAGTATATCACTTCTATTGTTGCTATTTTACAATAAATATTGTAAATAAATAAAATCACTGATCGTTTTTCTTTCTGTTTGGTTTCTACCGTAACAGTAGCCTTATTAAACGGTACCAGAATATTACATCAATGTTTTTTTTGTTTTTGCACACAGAGTTGCAGATAAATAAATTAAAAATACAAACCAACTTGACCTGGGCTTTGGGTATTACCTAATTTCATATTACGGAGGTTTGGAGTTATGACGTTACGACAACAGACTAACGTCTGTTTGCGAAATGGCATTGCCACTGTATGCTTTAACATTGCAGGTTTTAGTTTTCAGGAAAATGTAGCTTTTGAATGCAACTTTTGCTAAAAATAATATTTTAAGCTTTGGGAAGAGAAAATTTATTTGGTTATAATAACGTTTACTTGTTAATTTGCAATATTACCTATCCTGCTTATGTTATTAATCGTGGATTACCCCTACTGATTAAGTTTTTTCGTAAAGGGACGTCACTCTGTTTTCGCAACGTCATACTTGGATAACCCGTCTATGTACTAATTCATTTTTCTTCTTCTCAAATTAGGCCTTAAGGATTCTGAAATATATATATTATTTAGGTGACAATCGTATTTGATTTTTTGACATGGAAATGTCAAGTTGTGTCGAAATGTGTTGCCAATGACGTTGAATGAGTTAGCTTCAGTAATTGGGTTGACGCTGAGTAACACCATTAAAATAATTTGAAGGATGGTCATAACTTGTGTACGGATTATTGTGTAACTGGTATGGTTATTGCGCCCTTATTCTCTTATGTGTTATATTACCGTACAATTTTGTCCCTATTGGTTCATTGAGATTGTCAACTCATGTATTATTCGGCTGTCTTTACATTGTGAGCTGACTTAAGATGACTCCTCGCAGCGTCTGAGGGAAAGTGTCTAAAAAATAACCCCATCATAATATGTCAAGTTTTGAATTAAGTTCTGTGGAACGGTTGCTTAAGGGAACTACCTGATCGCGTAAACTACCTGAAATACCTGATCGCGTGTATAAAGCATTTATAGTTTATTTTACATTTGGTGCTAGAAAAGTGACAAAGCATAAGATGAAAACAACATTCTCTTCAATCAAATAGAATTTCTTAAGCAGTTCAAAGACTGTTTATATATAGTTTTTAAAATGTTTTCAAATTATTTTCCTTCATTTACAAGATATTTTTCCTACGTTGTATATTTTTCTACGATGCATTATTAAAACAGTTCCATTACAGATAACGACTTGTAGGCCTGATATAATTTTCCCGAGGCCAGGCCTGGTAGCTTCAAAAGCTCTATATCATTTCTTGCCATGCCTTAGTCTACCTGTCTGCGGTAAAACAGAAGTCAAAGTAAAGAAGAGAAAACTCACTGACCAATCAATTGAATGCACCACGCCCAGAACAGGGTATCAGGGATTGTAAACAGAGCGGACCGACATTCTACCTTTGGAGCATTGACTCAACACTGCTTGTTCTTGTAACATCTGGGATGTTAGACTTCTGGCTGTCTACGCTAAATAAAAATGTAATTAACCTCACTGTTCCGACCGTTAACAAAATGATATAGGGCACCACTTTATATGCGAAATTGTAATTTCTTTAATCAACCTCTGCCAAGTACAGCTTTCAAATCTTGAAAGATCACGGTGGGGGAAATATTGAGACACCAACAAAACAGCTAGCAGATGTCTACTCCGAGACTCTTCGAGAATAATCCTAATCTCGCGTTAACCAGACGCTTCTCGCGTTAACTTCGAACAGGGCTCGATAGTCTGGTAACTCTGCACTTTTATTATTTCAAAAAAGAAAAGACCGTTATAGGCCTATGGCCGGGTTATCGTACAGGTGCTTTCTCTGATTGGTTAATTTTAAAAAAAGATTTCAAACATTAATTCGGACCCCAAACATTTGTATTTATTTACAAATAAATATTGTTGTTTGTAAACAGGTAAAAGTTCGTTTTGGTATTTCTATTTTAAACTTTACCTAGTAAATCCAATGTTTTGAAAGTAAAAAACAAATATTTTACATACAATGATTTATAGTTATGTTAGTGTAGACAGAAGTTACTTTATTTACAAATCAAACATCAGTAAGATGTACATGTAGTAACAGTATATTGTATATAGGTCGTATCATTTCTTAAAATATAGTCATCTGGGCCCAGTTGCTCACAACAAAGATTTGCACTAATAAAAGCAGATTAAATCACTAATCCTAGATAAGAGATAGGTCTTCAACATGGAGTGTCGTCCATGATCTAATCCAGAATTAAATTTAACAGCGGTTTGAGTTACCGGCTGCTGATTGCCTTTTTATTTTTATTTTTCTCACAGCAAATTTCAATATCAGTTACCGTTAACTGCTCTTTTTAAATGCAATCATTTATGTGTTACTTATATCTAGGTATATTATACAGCTACCCCGTACTAAGATTATCAAGGTGGGGAACTGTGAAAATAGTCAGTCTGTCTTCAATGTGTCGAAAGTCGTCTCCCCACTTCTTGGATTTCCAAAACGGCGCGTATATATCTGAGTATCGCTATCTAGCGCGAAAGCTAACTTAGGGGCGAGAACTGTTGAGTCTACGTCTATCAATTCCACTTTATTAAGTTTATATAAGATATTGACATAAACCTGACTCATTGATCCATACTAATACAAAAACTAAACTCATACTAACTTACAAGTTTGGAACAAAATAAATAAGACAAATCACTTTTTATTTTTGTCGATTCTGGCAGAACAGAAATAGTATTTTATAGTGACCGAAGACAGGTACCGAAAAAAAAAAACGTCTTGACTGAACGTGTCTCGATTAGCTGGTCAGAGAAGGGTTTCATGTCGGAAAATCCTTCGACTCTTTCCGTACCGGTACAGTTATCTTGGAGGTGAATGGAAGCAATACTACTACAAGAAAACCTGAAATGTAACCGCCGGATGTTTTGTCGCGCATGCGTCGACATCAACCAAGGTACTAAGTAGATTTGTATTATAAAAACCCACACCAAACAAGCCTGTTTCTTGGCTAAAATCTAATTTAAACAACACACTGTACCTTTTTCATGTATGCCTCGTTGCAAATAATTCAAATTTCATCCGCTGTAAGTATTTTAAAAATAATGTAGCTCCACTGACGTCATCATATCAACGCAAGAATAGCCTTCAGACGTAAACTATAAACACGTGGATATGGTAAAGTAAATCTGTAGGAGTTACCTCCCTTGAAATGAACAGTATTACGTGAGAGGTTATTTTAAATAAGTTACGGAAATGGCCGAGGGTGTTGAGACATGAGAAGGGTTTGTGTGTCAGTACAATCATTCTGCGCATGACAAAATTATATTGATCAGACTTCCAGTAACATGTCGATAACGCATACTGGTATCCAGGCCAGATTAAAGGGCTTCCAATCTGCATACGACTGTCGAGCACAGCCATTGTTCCTTAGGATATAAATATTTTGTCCTAGATATATATGCTTTATATATACCTTTATATTAACTGCCCTTTAAAAGAGAACACGTAGCTGATAAAACGATAAAATATTGCTTTCATATTAGCAATGCCTATCAATCTGTAGGCGTCGTTGACGTATGCATTCTTCCTGGATTCTCCAATGGGTGAACAAATAAATACACATGCAGTCGTGACCTTCTCTTACATAATAGCTAACATTTCCGTTTGGCTTGTTGACCTTGTTCGCTGAGACTTTGTAGATGAAATATTTGTACTGCTGCGTATGTTATGCACTCTTGTACACAACGACGGTAGGACAGTGACTTGGGCATATGTGTAAAGAAAAAAACAGCTAAAACTCTTTTTACTTAGCTTCCTCAAATAGAGATGTATTGTTCCCTCTTTCGCCGTCTCTTAAGCGTTGCGGGTAAGACATCGTGAAGCTCAACCAGGGGCATCATTGTCAAGTCAAGTGATTGTTTGTTTGATTGGTGTTTAACTCAACTCAAATGAAAGTAGAAGTAAATTTGACTGAGTGACACGATAAAATAAAGTGCATATGTTTATCTTGTTTAGCTCTCCAACTAAAAGCCTTTGGATTGTATCGCTATTACTTCATTAGGTTACCTGGTATCTTTGTAATCATGTGGCATGTGCGGCGAATCTCTTGGCAGCCAATTTTTCGGCGAAACAGTACTCCACGTCGGCAATTTATTTTGTGGAACCTAGTGAAAAAAAACCCACATCTTTTGCTTTAACAGAAAAGCAAAGTTTGTAGTTAATATTCAAATCTGACTAATAGACATTTTGATTCACGGAATTAAATGGAATGCAATCTCATTGGTCTCTTAACTGGAGGAAACTATTTTTTCAACTCTGAAATATGTCAATGAATTTGATCTCACACCTTCTGTTCACAAGACAAACAGGAGTAAATATTGCAAAATTATAAAATGGTGACCATTTTTTTTTTTTAGAGAATTTGGTCGAACCTAATCCCTTTTGTCTATATTTCAAGTTTCCCATTATCTTAATGGGGAAGCTAACGTTAAAGTTCCAAGTTATTCATTGAATTTGTTCTCAAAATTATCATGTAGGGGTGAATTTCGAAAAATAATGCTTTGGTGACCATACGGTTTTGCGCATAATGGTGAAATTCAATCATATCAAATGTCTTGGTTGTAGGAAGCTAGCTCCCAGGTTTCAAGTTTATCTGTGAATTCGATCTCAAAATTATCATTTTCGCAACACATTGGCGTGAATATTTTAAGATTATGCAATTGGGTTCATCTTGCTTTCGGATTGGTAACAATTCAATCCCATATGTTGTCCTAATAGGAGGCGACTAGTTTCAATTTAATCCGTGAAATTGTTACAGAGTTATTGAGCTTTTCGTTTAACGGAATTTGATATAGGTCAGTTCCATTTGATGTATTAAAATCAGGAATTTATCTTTGTGAAATCAAGACTCAAAGGTAACCATACTAGTTATATATGGTGTAGACTGACACTGTCCTCTAGTTCGCCTCAGTCTGCTGTGTTTATGTGTCCCCCCCCCCCCCCACCCCCCACCCCGCACCAACAGATGTATGGTCCGGGCGCCGCCATTGTTAGCAACACTCCCACATATTAGCCACAATTAAGCAGCCATTAACAGTCGGCATTATGGTCATAAATTATTAACACCAACACCCCGGAAAATAAAGAGTATCTATATAATATAAAGTCGTGTACTTTTACTCGCTATAACAATTATTCAGCGTACAATAACAGGAAACAGGAAGTATTTACACTTGATTTAAGTTTTTGTTATACAGATACACGAACACTAAATGTCAAAGAAATATATTGAATGTTGATACAATGCGTATCGCTAATCGAACCGCTATATTCATTTGGAAAGCTTTGGGACACAGTTGACTGCAAATTGAACATGTATACATATTTATCTTTCAACCGTGATCCGACATAATTTATATGAATTGTATATTCGAGACAACTGTTTATTTCAATGCACAGGTTGTGTACCGGGGTGTACAAATACATGTACGGTTGACGAATCGGTAAAAGCGCATAATGCTGTTCAAGTGCATACAACTTAGTTCCATCTAGCTCTTGGTGGTGAAGTGCAAGGTATCAGTCAAATGCCAACTGGGACATGGTAAACTGTTTTTCAATACTTTAGGCATTCTTATCAGGTCTATATATAAATGTGTATCACCATCGCTGTTGACGTCTAGAAGCGCCGGATATTGTGTTGCTGTGAAATAAATAGTTTTTGATTTAGACAAGCCAAAGGTATTATCTAATATCGTTGTTCTTTCAATGACAGTATTCTGACTGACTGATAGAGGAATGGAAATGTAGCTTGCAATACAGAGATCCAGTGCAACCAGATGGTGTGCGTATGAGTATCGATATATTGTATTCTAGTTCTGTTATGACTTTGATTGGGAGGATGTTGAAGGTTAAAAAGGACAATGGAAATCTCATGTGAAAACGATTATCACATGTTGCCTTAGTGAATTCCCAATATCACCAATGACGTTATTTTTGGCTGGTATGTTTTATCCCAATAAAATATTCACTTATGTACGAACGGTACACAGATGACCGTCGACATACTATATACACGTATCATTGCACTGTTCCATTGGGAACTAGTTGCATGTCAAATGAATCGCTTAAAATGTTAAATTGGCAAAAATTTTCTGAGGACTTCATTTATTTGTATGCTTTGTTAGATATTATTTTATGATACTGACTAACCGTTATAAACAGTTTGGTTTACACAAGGATGCATCCTGATATTTTTTGTAACTTGTCCAAACCGCCATCTTAACTGACAACACGTATGTTAAACCATCTGAATGATCGTGCAACAAACTACAATGGACCTGATGGCTTCCAATCGCCATGACAACCATAATGGGGGGCTCTGTAAACAATTTATTTCCCGTTATTTTGTTTTTCTCTACATAGAGAGAACATCACAAAACAGAAAACTATTACACGCACGATATGTGTTTGTTAACCGGAAATATCGATAAATCTGCCTTGTAATTTTGAGACACTTAGACGGAATGATTGGCAATCATTACAGTTTTCATTTCTCACACTTAGGGACCTGTATACAATAGCTGTAAAAGGACAAATTATTTTAATACGAATGTGCAGTTTAACTAAGGCGCACATTTCAATACATTATTGACACTGTTTGGTGCACAACTTATGACTACGTGGATAACCCTACGGAACTTGGTTGAATATTTCTAGGAGATAACATAACAGGCTTTTGAAGAAAATGTGGATAACCAGCAGCGGGGCTTTTGCAAGTTTGACAGTGTGGTTCCTCTTTACCCTCCTACGTGAGTAAACGTCTTACATGAGCTTTTGAAAAGGTTTTATGTATATATGTGTGTGAGTGCTCGTGTGTTTGTGAGCGCAGACGTACGGTTTAGTTTAAATAACTTTGTCAATATGTATTAAGCATTCCGTCGGATGCCGGCAGACATGAATTATTTGTGCACGGAAAGCTATTTATGTTTTTAAATATGTTAAATAAGGATCATAACATTTATAATTACCTTTATTGAAAGCCGCAATTAGACTTGTCTGGATCTAACGAAATTGTCGTTCAAATGAATCTTAAGGTTCTTTCATGTGCGCAACAGTCATTCATTCATTTATTTCGTTCGTTAGCTCAGTTCGTTCGTTTGCTCGTTTGTTCATTTGTTTGTTCGTTCGTTCGTTGGTTCGTAAGTTCTTTCGTTCGTTCGTTCACTCATTCATTCATTCGATTTGCTACCTTGCTTGTCATATTGCTTCTACAACAGCTTATTGTCACTTTAAAAATATTACGGCTATTAATAATGGCTCAAATATAACTAAAAGCACTTCCATGCATAGAACAGAACCGGTCGATCAGAGTGTAGGGTGAACTGCCGATTCACAACCCCTGTAGGTTGATATGAAATAGTCACTTTGGATCATGTAACATGTAAATTTATAAATTTGTCAAAAAGCACATCAGCATGTAAGTTGACCAGAAAACTTTCCAGTTTCATTGGAAAATATACTATTGAGTAAGTCGTAAAAACAATATCCATCCAACAGTTAAACAAAAATAGCTTCATTTCTAAGTATCGTATTTACTACCCACTTCCGACAAGCCGTTTTATCACTTCTACCTTTATTCTACATATGATTTTTTATAGGATCCTATATGATTTTGAACATCCTATAGGATCATATATGATAATTATAAAATCCGATAGGATTCCATAGAAAAATCCTAGAGGATTCTTTAAGATCAGGTTTGTATGGAGTGGAAAATCCTAATCAGAATTTGGAGGATTAAATTCTTTCTTTGATCCACAAGTGTTGCACCTCAGTGTTCTGGGATAATCATAAATGATTGAAAAAACAACGGCAGATGACATTCAGAAAGAGTCAGCCATTGTTAGCGGCAGATCAAATCACTTCCTAGGTAATCAGGAACATTCCTTGTCATGACAAAACGACAAAGAAGGCCTAGATATCGTTAAGGCAGTGCTTCCAACATTTTAATGGCTGCCTCTAATAATTGACTCCGATTTTTACTAATATACTCCCTCTGTCGAACTGATCTACTACCCTCTATTCACATAATCGATCGATATTTTCTGTCTTTTAGGGGGGTTCAAATGGTGTTTAAAACTTCGATATCAACCAAAGCGGTGTTGTTAAGACCAATGTCGTCATAATGGCAGCATGTCAAAATCCTCGACGCCTGTGGCGGTTCGGGTTTTGGCTCTGTGTCAAACTGACGAAAAAGATCTCAACAACACCACTATGACCAATTGCCCAGACTGAAACCCTTCAACCATTGCACAGATACACCATTTTCGTGACCAGATGCATTTATGATGGACATGTTTATTTGCACCAGCTGTGCGTTTGATGTCCAATTACACGGCAAGCATTGTTCAATTGATATTTTTATCACTGATTGAATTTACAGTGGAACTAACGGCTTGTGAAAAAGATTAAACAATAAAGCTGATGATGTAATGTACCGCACGCTGTCATTCAATACGTTATCTCAATGTGTTCTCTTCTTAGTAAACGATTTACACGTCAAATGGAAACACGAATTTTGGTCACACGGTACGTATATGTCCAGTGAAATATCATCCATAAGGTGGCTTGTCCTAACAATGGTTCTATCGAAACTAATTGCACGTCTAACGAAGCTGCGAAATGAGTTCTTGGAGTCGCTTGGGACTTATTCATTATTGTTAATGGAAACAATGGTGCAATGTATAGCCTATACACTTTACGGTTTGGAGAAAATGGGCATGTATTCAGCTATTCAGCCAATTCATCCGCATCGGGTAATTATTCAGATTCATTTAGTCTGATGTTCCATTGAACACCGTGTACCACTGCAGCTCTTCGCTAATTGTTAATAATAAACTATTTATATTTATAGCTATCCATTTAATGTTATCATTTCTTTAGCGAGTCTCATATTGTTACTGACTGGACGATTCTATATGTAGCTTATTTAGAGCTGCAAAACTCACCAATTTCTGTTTACCCTGCCCAGCCGACACCTTTAACGGCTATCGCGTATACAATAAATGCTGTGCTACAAACTACAATGCAATTCGTTTCTTCGGATCACCATGACGACCCATGTTAATTTATTTTCCGTATATTTAGAGTACATCTGACTTTTTAAGCCTATTACACGAACGAGTTGGGATAGTTTCCTGTATTTGTGATAAGTGTGGTGGCCGATAGCGGCCACTCGCCATCTCGCTATCTCGCCCTTATTTAAACTCTACATCTGTTCTGTATTTCACCAAATTTGAATCCATTAACGTTACATTACTATTTGTGTCGCGGATATTCTTTTTTCACGATGAGATTGATCAACTGCGTTTCAGAAAATTATGAATTAATTCAATAAATCACAATTATGATAATTTTATTCATAGTAATATCGACATTCCATTGATAGTAGATTTCAATTTTTTTGTTTCTCTGATAAGTTTTATCTTGCTTTTAAACTTTGGAGAAAAATATACCAAAGACCAACGAAGAGTAACATAGAAATCGACACAATGAGTAACGTTTACATGGTAGGATGGAAATATAGTGCTCATGTACTGCCACATTAAATTTGCTAATCAGTTTTCATCACCGATATGTGATAAGATTTCGCTGTCGATTGGAGCATTCTAAAATTGGCTTTTACGCCTACATAGAATTTGACTACTCACTGCCTTTGGTTTAATCCGTGTCGTTTCTGATCATTCAGAAAAAAATAGAATACAACCAACAGTTGTGTCAACTTTATCGATTAATTAGAACGACATTTTTAAGTAAAAAACTTTAAAACATTTAAATTTTAGGAATTAAATTATAACTTCTCAGACTTAGGAGGAATACCGATAAGGAATTCCGTATTGACAGTGTTTCGGTTTATCCACAAGCCAGTAATCAAAGATGGTGTTGATGATTATTTGATCAATAAACCGAAATAGTGAGCCATTAATGAATTCATTATCTTTTTTCGGAATTCTTTCAATAATTTATGATAATTGAAATCAAGAATCGTCGTTTTTGTGTTTTGCAACACCTGTTGTGCGTACATGTCTTCATTTGGTTATGACAAGACAAGCCTAATTTAACAATAAGTTTGAATATTAATTTCAGGAGTTTTGCTGTTCACTCACGTACTGTTACAATTCAAAACATATATTATTAATACAATAAGTATGGCGCTGGGACTGGGAAAGTGAATCCCGAATATATCAATGAGCGGATGTGGGTGTATCAAAATAGTCACAAGTTTGTGGATTTACTCTCGTTATTTCTTTTAATAAATACAAGTTGCTCGTCGTTACCCTATCCTTTATTATACGCCAACTCGTTCAATTTCTTTGAATTTATTGAAATTTTTATTTCATTGTAGATGTTCGTTCGACTATTGCATTCACAACGAAGTATGAATGGACATACTTTAAAGCGGAAGTCAATTGGAACAGCGCCTATAAGGAATGTAAGGCAAGGAATAGTCGACTGATAAAACTGGATACCAAGCTGAAGGTGACAATGGTAGAGTATTTCAAGGAACAATGGAAGAACAGCAATGTTCTGTGAGTGGAACCAATCTATATTAAAAAATATCATGCTACAAAATAACAACAAACTTTTTTGTCAAAATGTCAATACATGATAGGCTAGACCGATATGACTGCCTATTTTTCAACAGTTATAAGTAACTGCCAATCGACACGCCAGAAAGGTTTCAAAATGTTGATTCTTGTGGGAACCTCGGGGATGTTATAATTTTATCTTGCTTTTTTATCAGCATATAAAGCGGCAAGTACCCACTCAATTTTATTTTCAAGTATGTTATCTAGTATATAAGAAAATGCATTATGTTACTTAGGAAGAAAGTCTATTGGTCTATTTCATTACAAAATAATTATTCTTTATAAGTCTGTCTTATGGAAGCTCATATCAGCCACTCGCTCCCTCGCACCCTCGCTTGTCATAAACATGTTTAAAAAATACAAAACCACGAGAACGTTTGTTAAAATGTCGTGCTTTTGTAATTTTTTTTCTGGAAATTTTGAAGAGCGAGAACGCGAGAACTCGAGAAGTAGAGGAAGCGAGATGTTAAATCTCTCTTCCGCGCACCCTCGCCTTTAAATTGTGAAGGTCGAGGGAACGAGAACACGAGATCACGAGAACTCGAGAACTAGAGGGGGCGAGATTTAGCGCGTTCTCGTTCCTTTGTCCATCACTGATAAAACACTAAAAGTGGAGATTTAATGTGTAAATCTCGAGGTTTTGAACTTTCCTTACTTGAAAGTCGAGAAAGCGCGAATGCGACATTTAACTGTTAAATCTCGCTCCCTGTAGTTCTCGTGATCTCGCTTTCTCGGCTTCTTAAATTTTTAAACAAAGCAAGACAAAAACACGAAAACATCTCGTGTTTTAGTAATTTTCTGCAGAACGAGGGAGCGAGAACTCGAGAACAAGAGGGTGCGAGATTTAACTGTTAAATCTCGCTTTCGCGTCTCTTGGCCTTTCAAACGAAGAAAGTTCAAAACCGCAAGATTTTCATATTAAATCTCGACTTTTAGTGTTTTTTTCCAGTGTAGGACGAGGGAACGAGAACGGGCTAAATCTTGCTCCCTCTAATACTCGAGTTCTCGGGTTCTCGCGTTGTCGAGTTCTCGCGTTCTCGATTTCTCGAATTCTGGGATTCTCTCGTTCTCGCTATTCAAACTATCAAGCAAAAATTACCCCAAAAACGTTTAAGTCAACAAGTGCGGGTTGCCTAGGTAACTTACGCTCTCCTGAACCTGATTTACAATCAAATACATGACAATGCTGGTAGACAGTATAAATAAAATAATTAGGAAAATACAGGCACTCATAATAATTTGAAGAAGCTCTATAAATTTTCAACGAAGGCATTAATACGCAATTTAAGCCTACACCAGGGATTTAAAACAAATCGATATAATAGGAAACCATGCAGTGTCATCTTGTGTATAAAATATCAAATACATTGACCTGACATTGCAAGAGTAATCTTTGCAGAGTCTAATAAATATAACCAACTGTAAATATAAGAGATCAAAAAACAACAATAAACACATTGCTTCGATTATTACGGTATGCGACGATTACGAGTTTCTGATTGAAATGCGCGTACTTAAACCGGAAAGCCAGATTTAGTAGTTAAATCTCGCTCACTCTAGTTCTCGAGTTCTCGGTTTCACGCGTTTCGGGTTCTCGCGTTTTCGGGTTCTCGCGTTCTCGCGTCAAAAAGTGGATAGGTCGAGGGGGCGAGGAAGCGAGAACGCAGGAAGTCGAGAACTAGAAGGAGCGAAATTTAACTGCTAAATCTCGCTTCCGTGCACTCTCGCCTTTCAGATAAAGGTATTTGAAAACCACGAGATTTACATAATAAATCTCGAGTTCGAACGTTTTTGTTATGACAGGACGAGGACGCCAGCGAGCGAGTGGCCACTATGAGCTTCCATATTGTCTAATTAAAGCTATAAAATGATTCCATGTACATGCATTTCCTAATTACAAATTCACTATTCAGTTTTCTAATACATAAAGGTATATTATTCGAGTTGTCCCTCGTCAAGTATTGGGTATCTAATTTGTATTTGTTGTTATACTCAATGTAGCGCATTCACATTGCTAAATACTAATAGGACATAAACTACCTCGTATTAATTGTTTCCATCAAATTCTGGTCCGCTTTAACACATGCTTTTGTCATTTTCTCTAATTAACGGGCTGCACACAGATAAACTGCATCATTGATTTCACTAAATAATTTACACATTCCTCAAGTAATGGGGTTTCAAGTAGATGTACAAACCTACTTCTCCATTAATATCACTTAAATGCCGTAGTTAATCAAAAACTTGATAAAGCAAATGATGCATTTTCCCGTGACAATACTGTGGTGCACGAGATTGTATTGACCAGGCATGTTTGCCAACACATTGACCATTTGACTTGTACAACTACTGAGTAAACTTGTTAGAGAATCCATTTCCAGCGGCTCGTTCTTAAATACTATACTAATCGATAAAAGCTGCAGAATTTCACACAATGATACAACCAATAGCAGCCTGATTTGATTGACTGGTTGATTGATTGATTGATTAATTGATTGATTGATTGATTGATTGATTGGTTGATTGATTGATTGATTGATTGATTGGTTGATTGTTTGATTGATTTCACTGATATGACAGTGGTGTATTCCAACAATAATTGACACTAGAATAAGAAGTGAAGCGTTTTGGTAGTGTTGGCCAGTTAATCTTCCTTCCTTTCCGGATGCATTAACAAACATATCAATACATAAATACCACAGGACTGTTTTGAGAAAAGAGTAAAGTTGAAACTACCAGACGTGCGATAAGAGTAGTCAACAAAACTTTGAAATCCCAGTTAAAAGAATGTGGAGGCGAACTATTTTAGATATTCTCATACTTGTTGTTGAAATGATAGGTTACCAACGTGTTTGTTCTCGATCTTATGTTGACCGTATACCGAAATCTTTACGATAAATTTTGTTTAACACACATGAGTTAAAATTGTATTTTTGTAACATTACAAACAGTATCTCAGGTTTGTTTTTGTAGAATAATTTACATAATACTAATCTATAGCTTGTAGTTTTTTAAACAAGTAATGTAGTATTAATTTAGGATTTATTTTCTTCAACAAACGGAAATAATTTGATTTGATAATAAACACAAATGTATGCTCTGAATAAGTTTATGATAGCGTCCTAATTATTTGATTGTTCTTGGACCCCAATGTTTTTGCCAAGATCAAACATGACACAATTTTCAGTGTCAAACTGAATTTGACTTATTTGTAGGGTTTTTAATATAAATCCAACTAGTATAGAAATGTCAATTAATTTAAAACCTTCTTCTTATATACTCTTTTGGACAATTATCTGAATGGATGTTATTTTTTTTTTTCTATATTTTATCGAACCTACTGTCGTCGTAGTTTTAAATGACGTCTTATCTCCCGCATTTAAGGCTACTGTTGTCGAATGTGAAAGATAAGGCGCATTCTTTAGATTTTTCTCCTTAAGGTATTCTCGTAATTTGTAGCCCATTCGATGGTCCATAAAAAGTACGAATGAATCGACCAAGCAAGCTTCCGGCAATACGTAGAATCCCCTTAAATTGGACCGTTAGAATGTGCCTTTATAAATATTTGAACAATTAAGACAAAACGACAAATTTGAAACACACACACAGATTTACATTGACGCCTTTTATTCACAGACACACTGATTATTGGATTGGAATGTTTGACAGCAATGCTCCCAAGATCGAGTACTCATGGTCAGATTGTAGCAAAGTGGGTAACTCCTCATATAATTGGTACGAAAGTGGGGGTGAGCCAGATAACCAGGCTATTGAGTTCTGTGTCCGAAGCCGTAGAGACAACGGCCTTTGGCGAACAAAGCAATGCTATAGCCGTTTCCAGTTCATCTGTGAAAAAGAGTTAGGTATGTATCGAGTTAGTCTCACAAATGTTTTGGTATAACAATGATAAAACAATTTGCTGGTATAATTTTAAAAAAATATTTAATCAGAAGTCTATTAACTAGACGTATACAACTGCCATGTAGATAAGCTAACCGGCTTTGGGGGCCGAGCCCCCTGTTATAACATTTCATGTGACGTATAGCATACAAGACAATCCAGACTTTAAAAATGATGCATTATAGGAGACTTCTGGCGTTCCTTGATCATAATACTGCTTATTAAATGAAACGCATTTACCTAGTGCAATATGTGCTTGGTTAATAAACAAATAATAGCAATTAAATTGACAAATATTGAACCAGTCGTCGGATCAGGCACGAAATCACCCAGAGCGCCTCACAACCAAAAAGACACGTGTCTGAAATGTGACGTCACCGTTTATTGCCGGTTTACAATGTCGCGGACATTGCTATATGGCAGTTGCATACTTATAGTTAAAAGACTTCTGATATAACATATGCAAATACTTGGTTATATTGTAAACAAAATCGCAACTAATCCACGAGGCAACTAAAAGTAGCAACAGGATACAATACAAAGCTTACTTTACCAACCAGTCATGTTTTTTGATAGATTGATATGTTGTGATCCTCATCCAACAATTGTATATCCAAAGTAGTTTATCTACCGGCAGGATGAACCAGATTCCTGTAACGATATGAGTGCATTTAAAACGCATGTTAACATTCATGGTAGAGTTATTTCCCCTTATTGTCAAAAACTGATACGTGGACTGAGTCACTACACTTAATTAATGACCATAAAAATGTCATTTAATATTACTGGCGATTTTGTTCCCTGCCATCAAACACAATCAACCAACTGGCGGTTTTGTGAGTACAGTCTATGTGTTACTTATTTTTTCAAATTTGTTTGGGGGCTCGTAAGTATTTCCTGGCTCTGGGTATGTGCTGTCTTCTAAAAGTTTTATAATACGATTAATAAAACCCTGGGATTCTTATTCACTAAAATGCTTATGACCGCGTACCAGCCCGATGTATTGGGGAAACCCGCCTCAGAATCACTGACGACAAACAATCAGAAAACAGGAGAACACTATAAGACACAAAACACAGACATCGTAAACAGATCGTATTCGTTTTGCCCCATTGCTCTGGAAGCACCAGGGCAACATGATATTCCGGTCCAACCACTCGCTGGTTTCCAGGATGTAGACAGACTTTAGCCAAATTACAATCAAGCGATTAAATAAAGGCTGGAGTCGTCTGAAATGTTATTTAAAAACGTGACACATTCCAAATTTTTTCTGACTTAAACATTTCCGTGGCTTGTCTCAAAACGGTTGACTGATTTTTTTATCTTACGAATTCCTTAGGGTTACTCATCAGCGATGAGCAGTAACAACCAGAGTTGGAATGATAGAACAACACAGAGCTCTTACCGAAGTGTCCTATGAAAGCCATAATTACAATGGAAATGGCCGGATACCGCCAATAGCGGGTTGCCTATAATACCTATTCTTCCGTTGAAACCAATCGTACATATAGGATTACTATAAACATAAAATTGTATTTCTTTCCATTTTATTTGATTGCAAAAGCATACAGTGAGATGTCTTTGTAAATGTCTTTCGTTTGACCGCCAACGTACATTAAGACCGTAAGAAATTGTCACATGATAATGAAAGCCGGATTTGTAGACGGGTTGTTTTTCAACAGTGCTAAGTGTATGCAATTCATGTCATTGTGATACTGATATCATTTAATTGTGTACTGCAATGCCTTGAACCCGCAATAGACTGTTAATTACAGTGTTATTATATCTTGGTCTTGTTTCGTTCTTGACCTGATTAAAATGATCAATAACCTTTCTAATAAAGCCGTTTGCGAATGGACTTCCGCTACTGACATTCTTTACAATATGAAATTACCTCCCCTGATGGTTCGCCAGTCCGCCACATGAAACGTGGCTATTGTTATGTCCTATTGTAGTTTTAATTCAAACAGTAGCATTTTGCCGGTAAAGTGGTCTACGAGAGCTAATAAAATATCTTATTTGAAATTAGTTTCAACGTTATCGAACGGGTTTTGAGTCTTAAAGAAAGTGAACATTAACAGTATTTTCGTTATTTTGGGATAGTCCTGTCTTAGTTTGAATAGATTCTAGTTCAAGACATTCTTCAGGTTGAAACCTGTCAGGGAATCGAACCCACGACCCCTAGAGTTAGGCTCTGAGTCGCCAGCAATTATTGCCAACCTCTATTAATCAAAGAAGGGCTATAGGATACGGTTATTACTATAAATTGTTTGCAATGATTGTGTTTAACACTGTACTCAAAGTTATTCCCCTCACATGACTGCGTGCCAGGAAAATGGGATGGAGCGAACCACCACAATTACAGGCCGTAATGTAAATACATCGCAAACAGATATCGTTATGTTTCCGTCAGCCCGAAAAGCACCGGGCAAAAACTCTCTCCTAGTCGGACAAATTACAGCTGTATAAATACACCTGGACTATGCCATGATGTAATACAGCTTTAGAGAATTCCCTGTTTTTAAATATACCCGACAAATTCCATTGTTCTTAAAACAAAATTTGTTTCACTTAAAGGTTGACCCACATTATACATTTTCAATTTGATAAGAAGCTGGATTTTCGTAAATGTGGCTTAAAAGAGAGCGCTGTCTCGTTACTGCATGACACGATAGTGATGACATGGGTTTATACCAAAGTTTCAGTCTGTGTTGAAACTATACATGGCTACAAAATGTCACATCATCTACAACTGTTAGCCCTATATACACATTCTCCACCGTAAAGCACAGTTGATTTCTGATGGTACGGCGTATAACACGTGCGACACAATTTTAAAGAAATGTGAATGTCTGATGACTAGATTTAGACCATGTCGGAACATCCTTCAACACTTTCCGTACCGGTACAGTTATCTCGAAGGTGAATGGAAGCAATTATACTACAAGAAAACCTGTAATGTTAACCACCGGATGTTTTGTCGCGCATGTGTCGAAATCAACCAAAGTACTCCGCGGATTTGCATTATAAAACCCAAATCAAAATTAACAAGCCTGTTTCTTGGCTAAAATCTCATTTAAACAAAACACTGTACCTTTTTCGTGTCTGATTTGTTGCAATTAATTCAAATTTCATCTGCTGTATATCTTAAAAATAATGTAGCTCCACTGACGTCATCATAAACGCAAGAATAGCCTTCAGACGTAACCAATAAACAAGTGGATATGGTAAAGTAAATCTGCACGAGTTACCTCCCTTAAAATGAACAGCATTATGTAACAGGTTATTTAAGGTACGGGAATGGCCGAGAATGTTGAGACATGGATTTAGACTAGGCCTAGTATTAAACTTGTGACTGTCAGATAACTAGGTTCAGACTAGGCCTGGTATTAAACTTGTGTCCTGACTGTCGGATAACTAGGTTCAGACTAAGCCTAGTATTAAACTTTTGACTGTCGGATAACTAAAATTTATTTCTAATAATTTTTTAAAAACTTTTACGGAACTTGGTTCTCTGCTTATAGTCCACGAGGACGGACATATATAACAGCATGGCGGTGTAACACTGTTGGGGGAAGGTCTCAACGTCATGTTAACATGTTATATTGAGACCACAGCTGTTAAAAATAGAAAATTACCAAAGTTCTTAGCTTTCGTTTACTAACGAAACGTTTCATTGCAGGTGCTTGTAGGTTTGACAAAATTAAAAATGTACACATTCCGCCATCGGGATCCGGATATACCACAGACACAGTAGCAAGTGATACAGATACAGACTGTGAGATGAAATGTAAAGTGGATGTAAATATTCCGGATGAAGTTTGTTGGGCAGTAACTTACGTTTCCTCTTCACTAACATGTTTTATGCACAAGGGTCCTTCCCCTGTCCCGTTTCTATCGCAAAATAATGTCCAATCAACCTCTGTGTCATTCATCAGGACTTGTTTTGAAGGTATGTCCATTTGTTCAGCTTTATGTTATATAGATTCTACAATATATATTTAAATGTAATCGTAATTAATCTAATGTTTTCTTGCACGCATTGGACTCGAAATGGAGGAACAGTTATCATCTGCATCGATATTTAAATTGTATGCTATGGGGAATTCAATTTTACAGATAGATTAATTTGAGTCTGCATTGCAATTAAGTTTTCCCTTAGACATGTCAAGTTCAAAGGGAATTATTTTTTCTAGCGATAAGTTTACTCGTAACAGAACTTTATTTGTGATCTGTACCGATGTATGTTAAGTGCCCATTTAAGCTAGCCATCTAAGAATTCGCACGCCCCTTGATCACCATGCTTACTCCATGCATTCCATTTTTATTCTAGTGTTATTTCAACTTTTTTAAATTTTCTTTATCGGATTCGCCACCGTTGAATGAACAGTCATAGTCTGTCATGTTTGTTTACAACCTGTACGATTAGACAGCGCGTATTAATACAAAAGACTGTGACGTAGCAAAGTTGGCGACGGTTAAACCTAGGTTTTACCACCCCAAGATAAAACCAACAGCCAATCACTTTGCAGATATAAACTAAATTGGATAAAAATTTAATTTATATGGCGGTCTCATACGCTACCTTAGTTGTTGCTCTGGCAACATAATTACTCAGATCCAGTATATAGCTAGTGTCAGTAGAGAATAAACAATATCCAACACGGCGACGGTTTTTATAGGAGAAGAACAACCGCAATCAAAATCCCAGGGCCCTATTTCAGTAGACCTAGTGTGCTTCGGATGCCATGATTAACCTCCACCATTGGGAGTACCTCTGCTGCAATATGGGGAAAACAAACTTCAGTATGACCTGAAACACCTAGTGATTAAAGTAATTTTAAACTGCAATGCCTTTTTTGGTTTGCATATGGTGTAACAGTTCTTTAAGCACTTTTAGTACATATACTTTAAACTGTAATATGTGATTGCAGCAACAAGTGATGAATCAAACGTACAAGAAGTCCCAGTTATAGACGGTAAACCTAATGGTTGTCTACAACTTGCTTCTGCCACCGAAACAGTAACATCAACAACAAATATCGATGAGACATCGACATTGCCTCTGTTTGAAACAACCACGCAGACTAAAAACGAGATTTCGTCCAGAAGTCAAGATGACGTAATAACCCCACCGGTCTCCAGTACAACGCCACCTAGAGACGACTTTACAACAACGATGACCGTTACGTCGGCTGAATCGGATTGGAGCTCTCCAGGAACAGGTACATTGTAGCTACCCGAAAATCATGGATCAAATGTACTGCGCACATCATTTCGGATGTCAGACCATCGGCACCATTAAAAAAACGTTGTATGGCTTATGCATAGGGAAGGTGGTCCCCGCTAAATGTCTGTATGTGTATAAAAGAGTTATGCTTTGTCACCTGCACACATATATATAACGATGTATTTCTACCAACTCGTGCATGCAAATTGACTGCTGTGGAAAGAGCAAAATGTTTCCATCCCGGCAGATTTTCTAGTCTCTTCCTACCTAGTGAGCAATCTTCTAAAAAACACTCTACATATCGTTCAACCTTATTGGGGTTCACTAAAGATCACAAATTCAGTTGTCCAAAAATAACACAGGTAACACGGTGTCATAGTAAAAACCCAATTCAGCCCCCCAAAAAGAAAATAAGTTGTCCGAATTTCTTCTGTTTTAATGTTGTAAGTCACATGTAAACAGTTAAAAATGCAATTCCACTTAAAGTTTATTATTTGAATGGTATTTGTTGATTTTGCGTGCATGTATCAGTTGGTCATGTGAACATACGCAGCCGAGAAACTTCGGTTAGTTGATGGAAATCTTCAGGTTTTACAAACCAAAATTGAGTTGCAGCTCTGTGATTGGTCAATTTAAGAACCAATCGACATTGTAGGTGGGGTGATTGCGTTAGATCTCAATACAGAGACCAACTAAACACGGGGAGCGTTTTTGAGATCTGTTTAAATTAGATTAACAGCGACAGTGACATAGCCGTTTTTTCTTCATCGCAGACTTAGTCACATGGGAGAGGATAGTAGCATGCTTCATTAATATGCCAGGGAGCGCTGATACCATATCGCCTATTGACGCATCGGGTTCTACCCCCGTAACAGGAAATGCCGCTCGACCACAAGCGTGTTGGCAAAGAGAAAACGCTATACTGTGATAACGATGGCCTAACAGAATAGCGTGAATAAACTACTTGTATTATATGATGTAAAAAGCTTTATGATATATATATATAGCACAATGAAATGAATTTAGCTCCTCCTTTCTTTCCTGACGTTTAATTAAAGTTTTATTGGAGTTTCTCGCCCGAGTTGACATGTTGAAGTTGTCTCCCTTTGTAATAATAAGATTGAAAATCGTCTGAAAAGAAATATTGCAGGTAGACAAAACACTTGTCATTGTTTCTCTGTATCTAAAAAAAAATCAGGAAAAAGTGTGATATAATTTTTGAGAGGCCGGCGATAGCGGCGGATGAATTTCTAACTTTCACCGTGGGATTGAGATAAGCGAGACGGAGGAATTAGCCTAATACATTGTGCTATGTAATGAAGCGAATAGAAGCTGCTTATTGACGAAGTTCGTAAAGTTACTATGCCTTTACCTCTGCAACGTAGATGTCACTAATTATGTTGACCAAAATCAGAAAATCATCTCGGATAAAAACAATTTGCACTTATCAACACTACGACAATGAGTTTGCATGCATGCTAGATCGAAATCTGTGGTTAGAATTTCTTCAAGTGTAATAGCATAGTGAACGACGCGACGAAATGAATATAAGTCAGATAAATTAACTGATCTGTGGCTTAGATATCACAAATTCCATAAACTCAAAGTATCATTTTCTTTTGGGTTCAGATCACAATGCAATTCTAAACAAACTTTGCGTAACCTAAAGCTATATGAAATTTACTAAGTGTGTTTAAAGTGTGTGTATAGTTTCAGGTGCATAAACATTTTAAAATGTGTTATGTAGGTCAACATAACATTATACAAGCTTATATTTGTTTGTTTGCTTGATTTGGATGAGTGGTATCGTTAAAAAGGAAATTGGATTGATGTACAGCTGCATGACATCAAAGCATAGTACCAATGTATTTTTTCAGCTGTAATTTGTCTCGCTACGACCGCACAACTTACACTGTTTGGTGGTGGGCATGTACTGCTTACGATTCGGTGCCGAGCTGTGTTGGTCGTGGTTTCGATTCCCGGTTCTATGTTAAGTTTTGGAATCGCAATTATGATATTTTAACGACAACAAACCTTCGAATAAACTCTTATTTGTTCTTTTATGTTTTTGTTTCAGAAGCCTCTTCTCGTGCAGGCAGCCACGAGGATTGCCTTTGTCCGTGTCACGTGGCATTGACCCGGGAAGAATCGGAAGTTTTCATTGCAAATATACTGGAATCTTTGGACTTAAACAAAGCAAATGTATCTTCCTTTCGGAGAAAATACATCAGCATTCCTGATGCCCGAGTTAGCGCTCAGAGTATTGGCTATTCCGGGACCGTTATATTGGTCGTGGTATTTGGTGGATTAATTCTTTTAGACTTACAAAGACTTTTAACGGACTTTAAACTCCTGTTCAAGAGACTACGTGACATATGACTTAAATAAACGCACATCTTATATGAGGGTAGCATATGACTAAAATGTATATGTGGCAAATGGGGTAACGATTTACGTGATAAGATAAATATGTACGTAACAGGATAAATGTAGGTGATATATGACAAATACTTATACGTCTTACGTCTGGCTTATATGTTCATGACATGTGACTAATTGGTACTAGACATATGCCTTAAATCCCAAGCTAGGAGCGGAAGTCTTATTGTCACAAATCTCAGTTAGAGGAATTTAGCCTGTCAATTTTTATATTTCTATCTTCCCCCTGTTAAATTTCAAAATTTGTGGATGTCATTTTTACCTTTTTTAGAAATCTGCCAGTCCAAATTGAACGGGTCTCTAGCTAGGACCATGATGTGACTTTTATGTACTTTCCCTCTGTTTATTATGTACCGAAAAGAGGACTGATTCTAGATGCCTTACACAATGATCTATCCGGCATATTTGAAATTGTGTACCTGAAATATTTGAAATTTGTACGTATCATATGGTTAATATGTACATTAGTGTGTGACTTATGACAAATACGTACTTGACATTTGACTAATTTGTACTTAATATGCACAAGATAGACTACTGTTCAAACATTTGATGCAGGTTTTAACTCGACCTGTAGATGACTTCTCTCGAATTCGTCATTAATCCATCTTCCGTTTAGAGGAAAAATGGCAAAATGAAAAGAAATAATCAAAACTTATTGTTCCAGACTAGATCAGTGAGGAGGCCTTCATTACTAGCTCAAACTGTTGTCGTCATTAGGACATGGATTTGACGGGGTTTTTTTTAGACCAACTGATAAACATAGTCCACATTGTGTACACATTTCATCCTTTTTTCGATCAAGTCCTCCTAAACTCAATCGGTATATTCTATAACTATCTGAAATTTCTTATGTTTATTTAGTTGTAGGGAATGGATAGCATACGCTGGTATATGCGCTCCCGACTAAAGAAATGTACGATATTGATGGATATTCGTACCTGTATGACGGTCGAGTGTAGTGGTGATACCTCTGTTAAAGAAAATCTCGTGAGATTTATCTGATTGAGACGAGATCGGTGTGGAAAAGATTCCAGCCGTCCTGCCACTCAGTCTTATTCTCCCGGGCGTTTCTTTAGTGGGCGAGATTAAGACAACACTCGTACCCTATATGCCGGCCATTTTTGGGCCAACCATTTGCCACAGATTAACAAATCAAAGAAGTGCAAACCAATATTACCTGGGTGTAACTTAGAGTCCATGTTGCAATATCAGAATCGATTATATTTTAGAATGGCACTCAATTTATAAGGGAGATAACTTCGGAAATACAAACAATAATTTATTCGACTTGTACATTGTGCGGTGTTGTGCATTTTAAGTGCAATTGCTGAAAATGACTTTTTTGTTGTTTACTCATACTAAATATGCATGAGTCACGTGTACTTGCTTTGTTTCTAGGCGTTAACGATGTCAACTGAAACACTATATACACTAAAAAGTATATACCTAACATTTACCTATCTCTGCTCACTTATGTAAAATTTTATTATGTGGATCTCCAGATTTAGATTTTAATGATAATTTAGTGTTATGTAATCTAGTCCATAAGTATATCAAGGTGACGAATCGTTTTACATCGACTTAGAAACGGATCAGAATTGTCATTTAAAATATAAATTTGTATGCATGTAGGAATGTGTACACGCATGAAAGGTGGATATACATGCTACTGTACAAACATGCATATTGATAAACTAGTCATTTTGATTATTTATTTACTTATTTATTTTCTTTTTTTCTTCCTTCTGGTTTGTCTTCTTTTATAACCCTTATTAGTCAGGACCTTTAAACTAGTAAGTTATTCAAAATATTTATTATATCTTATCCCATAATGTATAGAAATTGTCACTACATGTTATTATGTTTTGTTGAGGAGAAGCCCTAGCGGCCATTGGCCGAGGCTAATCCTCTTGAAATAAATAAAGAATTAAATTAAAATTAAATTAATATTACACAAAACGTGTAATTTTAACAGCCGCATATTTTATGCGCATGTATGCAAATGTATGCAAACGTATTCCGCGGATATGTACACAAAACAAAAAAAAAAAACCTAAGCAAGCCCGTTTCTCATGTAAAATTAATTTGAACAAAACACTGTTCCTTTCTTGTGTATGACTTGTTGCCGATAATACAAATATTGCCCTCTGTAGATAATTTAATAATAATGTAGTTCCGATGACGCCCTCACACCCACACAAGGCTGGCGTTCAGACATTAACAGTAAACACATGGATAACAGTCATATGATGAAAGTAAATCCACGAGAGTTAGCTCCCGTGATTGTCATCCGAAATGACTTGCTCCTCTCCAGAGTTTATTTACGGATATAAATATCTTTTTAAATCGAAACTGTAAAATAATTATTCTCATATTTGTATTTAAAGGCCATGTAGTTAACTTCCTTACCTTACCAATAACGTATGCCAATTATGAATGTTGGTTCAGAGTTCTGCATCTCTATAACAGCTGGTTAGTTAGTTAATTGATTTCTGCCGTCCATTACTAGGTATGTTGCAATTATTATGCCCAATACTTTTATGTTTTCAGATACGCATTGTAAAATTTATCAATACTCAAATACGGTATCTTAAACTGCATTGATATTACTCGTTATAGTAAAAAGGGTTAAATAGAAAACAAAATTAACCCTATTCCCCACACGACGGAGCTAATAGCATACGAAACATAGTTAAAAAAATAAAATGGACAGTCGAGTTGACGCAACATTAAGTTACGACATATCTTTATAGCAACATCAGTTGAATCTGTGGCATCTTAATAAAAAAATCATCACAGTCTGAAACACCAATAACAGGTAGCCTTATTTAGAAATATAGAGTGTACATATATGTTACCCACCCGCCATGTTTTCATATTTTAATGTGAACTTATGAACATAAGCTGTAGAGCCAGTAACGTTTATTTGTTACACTGGAAAGGGGCATTTTCTTCTCATAAAAAGATACAGAAGTGATTCTATAGTGAAATTGAAACCGAATTCTGTTGTTTATCTGATATATTATTTTTTCTCGCCCCACATCGAATTCTGATGCAGAACGATTACACAGATTGGGCCGTTTAAAGGCTGTAGCAAACACGAGTGACATTCGAAACATATGCTAACAAGGAGCAATTAGTCAAAAACATCAAGTATGCCTGGGAATGGAACAAGTTTGACCTCTTTTTAAAATTCCATAAACGCAGAAAAATAATCTGGGCCTGCCGTCTAGAGTGTTTGCCGGAACAGGGCAACTGTATTCGCATGACAAATCATTTGGACAACCATATGCAAACACACCTCGTCATGGCTTGCATGTATTTTAGAGACGATGCCTCGACGTAGCAAGTAGAATATATTTGTATTTACTGGGATAATAACTGATGGGTGCCCCAACTTTTGGCCTAGATCAGACCTTTGCGTGCAAATATAGCCCATTACCGCAGAAGACGTAGAGTATTCATGATAAAATTCATCTAATGTTGTTTTAATCTGTTTCTTTCGTTTCTTTTCCAGATCTACATACAGTTGCTACCTTGATGTCTTGACCGCACCTATTAACCACAACAACTAAAAAGCTCACACAAGCACATAGATACGTCATTAAAAACTGTGCCTTAAACACCACGACTGAAGATGTAAAAGAAGCTGTTGTGGATAGGAACCAGCCGGGTGACGTTTCACAGCCAATGAAAAATGTTGTTTGTGCAGACAAAACCCCTCTGTGAGCTGTTCTACGACAGCATACCATCTTTATTGTGGTCGAATCGACCAAGTCAACCGTTACCTCAGAGAGGAAAAAACTGGTATAGTTTAGATCGACCAGGCATATGCTGCTCAAAATTTCGACCAGTAACATCTGGTCGGTCATGTCTGTACCAGTTTTTTCTGGTCACAGAAGACTAGGTTGTTTTGTGGTTTTTTTGTTGTTTTTTTTTTCTTCTTTTCGAACAGATCTCCTACTGCAGTGCACCTAACAAAACAATTAAAGGCTGCCAAATTAAATTGCATATTGTTCAGAGAAATAATATTCGGCAAAATGTAAACGAGAAGAAATAAACTGCAAATAGAATGCGAAAAATGTACTTTCGGGTGCAAAATATACTTTTCCTTTATAAAATGAAAATCTTTGAGCGTAAGTTTAGCCTATTGAACAAAGCAATCGTATCGAACACATGGCCATCCACCACAGCAGAAAATCCAAGTACCTTTCTAAGTCATTGAATGGTCCGTAGCCGAGGTTCAGTGGTTGGCGTGTCGGCATACTGATCCCCCTTCGAGTCCCTCTGTATACCTCGGGTATTCGGGGGAGTCAAACAATGTGGCCCGAGCAATGGCGGGATAGGTACATGTATCTTTACGAGGTTCCATCATGTATCGTATGGTGCAGAGTGACAAATGGACAATTGGACCATTCGTCGTCATACAATTTTAGTGAAATATCATTGAGTACCACGTTATCTCCCAACCAAACAAACAATCCAAGTTCCGTGATATCGGCGGTCTATCTTGTGGCAGTAATTTTCAAACTATATGAAAAATTTAATGTTATTTAAAAAAAGAACAAGAAAGGAGAAGAAATAAGATTCTGAAGAAAAAGAGGAGGAAACAGAAGATAGTAAATAGGGGAAAGAAGAAGACATATCTTTCTTACCATTTTGGTATCGACTTTTAAACAATATGACGTCTTTTGATACATTTGATTTTGGGAAATGCACGATTTATCCTAACAAGAAAATGGCTAGACAGGCTCATGTACGATGAATATACCATTTCACAGGTCACAGTTTGAAGAAATCAGTCAATATTTACCCGAATAAAGTGTACTCACCAAGCTTTACTCCTGGAATGTAACCGCCATCGTTCAAACGACTGAATATGAAGTCTACAACTTCCATCTCCTGCACTGCGGAATGGTTGATGACGCCGCACTGGTCACCACTGTTGGAATGAACGTCTAGCAGTAGCGCCACGTTGACGTCTCCTGGCGTCATTGCTCCTGGTCCATTTAAGTCACATTTATTACCAATCGATTCGCCTTTTATTCGGGACGTCATTAAAAGAGCTGTCAACTTCAGCCAAAGATACCAGCCTTTGGCGAAACACAAAACACCGATCATTTTTATATAAAATGTATTAAATTTCTTTTTAAAAATCTTCAAAATAATGATAAATGAAGCAAATTAAAGGAATGTTCACTAGCTTACGCTGAACCTTCATCCGAACTTATCTTTTAGAGTAAGGTCTTAAAAAACATAAGGCCTGACTTCCCCTGAAAAAGTTTCAATGTAGCGCAGAGCAACAATTCGTAGGTGCAACGAAACTCGGGCAGTACACACAGTGAGTTAGTTTACACTACACAGATGAAAGTTAACGAAATAAACAGTCGAATAATAACCCAATGCGGAAGAAATTCAAAAAAATAAATGGGTATTTTATAATTGCATACGTAGAAAATTACGAAAACACGTAATGGTTATAGCTTATCCCAGAAAACCATCCGTAGCTGAATCTGACAAAAACTAGTACATACATGCACCGTGGATAAGTTGGATCGATCGGGGAAATGACGACAGCGCAAATCGTGTATAGATGCACAATTACCACAACAGTATGTCTGTTGTAACTGCTGGGCACAATACATCGTACCCGAAATGATGAAAACCAGCAAAAACGTAATATCCAACAGCAAATGTGAAAAATTGGGCAAAGCTATAGATAGATCCACGAGCACTGCATAGAACTCTACATACCGGTATCTTTGACACTAAACCACACGGCATCGAACCATACCCTTTCTATTATGATATGATAAGGTAAGCGTTGTACACAGGTACATGACTCTATTGTCTGTGTCCGGTGAACACTAATGCTCCAATGCAATATCCTCACAAAAAAGTCAAAATACTTCGAGGAAGTATAATATGAAAAGGAATCCCACCAAAGCGTGACGTACACTTTATAATTTATTACGCTAACTCGAGATTTACCTTTTCTGAGACTGAGAAGAAATTCTCAGACCTGTTCACTAGACCTTGCAATCACAATAACTTAGTCGATCTCCGCAGTTATTTTATAGCCAGCACGGCAGAATCGAAGAACGGCATTTTTATTTTGTGATGACGTGATGTGATGTCTGAAATATTAAATATTTTTCTGTCCATAAATTAGTACTTATGGAAGCCAGTTAACGCCCTCAATTTGCGGGGACACACGGGCGATTATACCGAAGCATTTGGAAAATAATTTCGCTTAATTCGTGGAAGCTGCCATTTTGTGTGTCATGTGAGGAGAATTCGAGCTTGGATTTGGTTTAACAGCACTGATTCATGTCACGTGTATGGACCCACGAAAGATCACTCGGGCGATCAATGCACTGGCGATTAAAAATCGGTCGATAATATCAAACATGTTTGATCCGAACGACTGGTCGGCGACAGGCTCAAGTTCGACGATCAGAATCGACGTCGCCGGCCTAAACACACATGGAGACTTTTCAAGCGATTGGTACAATCGCCGCGATCGAGCAATTATAATCGCTCGTATGTTCCCCACATTATACAACCTATGTACACGGTGAGGCGAAGTTAAGCTACAAAGCGATGCACGAAGTTACGAAACGATGCGTGAAGCTGGGAAGCGAATTGTCTGTATAAAATAACAAGAATGTGATTACTTGATCGATAATAAGCCGAAAAGTTAAAAACTATTGACGGTTATAAGGTAGAGGATACTGTATTATCAACATGAAGTTTAAAAACTTAAATATTTTCACCACTATTAAAACCTAAGTATAAAACTAAACGTGTTGATACATACATTGCCTACAGACATAATTTAATACTAGTCTACATGTCTCGGTACCTTCTTACTTTCTCATGGCGGTATCATTCGGTGAAATACCAATACAACAAGGATCAACACCGTGTGCCTTCTGTCAAATTACTGGTTATCAACATTAGTAGGCTACTCTAGTAATAATTGTATCATAAACTCTTGGTTTAAATCTAAATTGATATATAGTTTCTTTTTAACATAGTATAATGCTCTTGAGTTGCAAAATTATGGTGGAAATTAGACTGTGCAATAATTACAATGTCAATCTCTTAACCACTCTCTCCCTCTCACTCCGAGTCCACTCCAAACGTATACTTTTACGATTTATTGGGTCCCCACATATAACTGTGGACCTGCCGTAGTAAATTCTGGAATACTATCTAACGTTTGGAGTGATGATTGCCCAATGTACGCAATATTACAATCCTATAGTCTCCGAAGTACTCAAGAAATGTATGGCTTTACAATCGCACTGAATGGAATTTATTTATCGAAAAGTTAAATGATATGTTTAGTTTAGTTTAGTTTACTGAACTCAGACTCATACAGATACATGGACTCAATTTACAGTGCGGATGACATAAAACAGATGGGATATGGGATAAATATAACATGATTGGAAAACATTAAACATAAAGTATGACTAGAATTGTTAACGTGATGATGCTCACAGATATAAATAAGTAAAATTTACTCCATTTGCATGGAACTGAATGTATATATATATCTATATTTAGAGACGTTTACAGAACAACTTATCACAGATAGAACATTGTTGTATAAAATAATTCAGACAATTAATAGACTATAAAATCAGCCTTAAATTAAGTTTACAAATCAATACATTTTTGTATGAAATTTATTTGTATAAAATATTTCTATAGTTAGATTTTAAAAAACTGACACGTAAAAAACAAAAAGGCAAATCATCATGTCTATATTTATTTCGTTAAAAAGTAATTGGCATGTATTTACAACATGGT
>JARFOD010076925.1:4637-20569 GCA_031763545.1 Mopalia muscosa
AACTGTATACAAACTCGTTTGTTTGTCTACTTTATTTCTTCTAGTTAAAACATACCATCTTCTAATTAAGAGATAATATATCAGAAATTTTTACAATGTGGCGCCTCTACGTTGCCGTAGTTGCAGGATGACGTTGATAACTTGTATAAATGGTGCTCTAATTAGGAACCAAAGTGAAATGTTAAAAAATGTTATTTCATTTACCATTACCATTTTAGACATCTATGGTACACATATAAGACATCGGAGAACAAGCTTTCGAAGACGGAAAGATTATCAAAGATCTGGGTATTTAAATAAAAAGCCTTTGTATTAAACCTGACGTCTTAAACATGCGCAAAAAGTCTATGTGTCTGTTTGGATTTATCAAACGCCCCTATAGTCTATACAGTTTGTAGATTTTAAAGCGGCATTCAAACAAACTAAACTAAACTAAATGCACATGTAATTTTTTTTTAACTTTGTTAATTGTATCAAATAATTGTAAGTGTCTGTTGTTTCACGATGTAATCCAGATCACTGCTCATTTGTTTTGGAATCCCAGTGAAATCACCATTTTAGATAAAGTGGAGAAGGGTCAAAAGAAGTTAATAAAATACTTTTGTTTGAAACCAAAACGTAGTCAAAGTAACAATGATGTATGTAAATATTTAACGTGGTAACTACTTTTAGCAGACGGGATGGTGATCTGTTTTTATTCATATAGTCTATGTTTATCTATGTTTATATAGATACCACGGCAAACAATCCACTTTGTTTTGGTATTAGTGTACCATACTTGTGCACTTTGATAGATGGTCCATTTGAATTCCATTAACCAATCATTAACACAAATTGTGAGATCGTCTAACTGAAAATACTAAATTAACTAGAATATAGGAACGTCTGCATGGCTTGATTTTTTTTTAATGGCTTTTAGTTTTTCATGAAAAACATTTAAATTGATAATCTTATTATTAGTATTGCTTTCAAGTTTTCCTTTCTATTATTGTTATTCTTGTTCTTGGTCTTCTTCTATGGGTCAGAAAAGGGTGACGATAAAGTCAGTAGAGGCAGTTATAATTTTAGAAATGAAATTTGATCTAATAAATAAATAAACTCGATATAAATCTGTGTTGGGAGCGAAGAAATTCTGACATTCTATATGTTATTTATAGTCTGACGTCAATTACCAGGCTAGACTGATGAGTGACGGGCTTGAGGATTTATATTTCTCCCACGCATGGATTCTGGCCTTTGACAGAATATCTAGTTGTATGCTGTTACAGAAGTACATCTAACGTTTTATACATTTCCGAGTCACCTAAGAGATAATTAGATCATGAAAGCCTTTATTCATATGGGCTATGTTACGTAAATTGAACGTGACAGTGCCGCAAGGAGTGTACTGTTTACTTAAAATAATTTTAGCTTTTACTTTTAGAATCACAGGGGCCATATACAATTTCCTTTGAAAATACAATGAAAAGCTTTCTCGTTAATTCAACGAATAAATAGCTTACTTACATCCTGCTGGAAAACAAGTGAGCATGTATATACGTTGAACTCTAGATGGTTTTACTGGTTCGTATTAAACGAGTGTTTTCGAAAAAAATTTACTTCAAATTTCCTAATTTTGCCGGGTTTAAGCACAATGTATGGGCTTGTGATTATATAAAATGACCAGTTTCAGTGTGTTTTTTTTTTAAACGTGGATAAAAACGTGAGAAAGAACATAGAAAATTGATCTGATTATTAGAGCACTTCATATTTATATAAAGTAGTTTTTATGTTTTTTTGTATATTTATGTGTGTAAAAAAATTTGTTCCAATCGTAAATAAACAAATTAAAAGTAAATAAAATAAAAAGTTAGTGCTCAATTATTTATTTTTTATTTTATGATAGGTTACTTTTGTAAACTTTAATGTTTGCTATTAAAGTTAAATTTTTCAATAAGAGATAATTATACCATGAGAGTTACAGCGACTCACTGTAAAAAATGACTGTTGTTACGAAAACAACTATTGGTCGTATAATTTTGTTGCGGGGAGAAATATATTGCAGACGTAACACAAAAACTTGATTTGTTTATGTCTATAACAAAACAATATGATTACTAGCAGTGTATTTAGAGAACGTATTATTATAAAGAAAACTTAAACCAAAGAGGGGTCTTTGCTGCCTTTTAATCCATGGTTAAGCTGGGGTTTGATTTAGACCTCAGAATAAACGATGACGGTCATTCTGGACAATTTAAAAATTATTCAAGCTGTTAGTCATGACATCATAAAACTGGATGGATCAAGTCTATATATGGCTAATAGAGCCAAAAAAAACTGTGTTCTACATTAAATCTCCTACGTAATGAATTAGATAATATTCGTAAGTTTGCCACCTGGAATGGTTTCCCATCTTATGTGTCTAATAGGAACATCAACAAATGTCTAAGCTCTCAAAATTCTGTGCGAAGTTACAAAGACAGTGAAACTCTTAAAATCTATGTAAATGTGCCAAATATAATGAAAAGGGGGGCAAATATAGTCAATTCTACCATTCAGAAACTTAGAAAACAAATCAAACAACCTATTGAATTTAGATACTTTACTCTACCACTCAATTACAATGCTTTATAAGTGAGAAAACAAGAATCCCTTTGAAAACAAAATTAACACTGTATATAAATTTGTATGCCCAGGTGGCCAATCAAGCTATGTTGGAAAAACAGAGAGATATTTAGCTAATAGGGTTGAAGAACATAGCACTAATATTAATAGTGAGATATTTTAACATAAACAAAACGGTGAGTCTCTCAATTATTTGTGTAGCCTACTTAATCTACCCTCAGCATGGTACAATAAGGTTAATTCCAAAATCCTTGAAAACACTGTTGTTATTGACAAACCTAGACATTGGTCTGAACTCCTGCCGAGAGAAGCCCTAGCAATAAAAAAGATCAAACCCCAGCTGAACCATGGATTAAAAGCCAGCAAAGATCTCTCTTTGTTCTAAGTTTTCTTTATAATAAAACGTTGTCTAAATACACTGCTAGTAATCGTATTGTTTTGTTTTACATATACTATTTATAAAACATCTACCTGAATGTCTCTTCATTCCTGATGATGGTTTTAATAAATCGAAATATAGAAACTTAACATGCGTATCTTGTCGTTTCTCGGAGTTGTGACATTGCTATACTATGCCAAATTATTCAGTGGGAATCACAGTATATGTGTATAACGTACAGACATCTCGACTAGTTATATTTTATGTGTGTTTTACAAAGATCATTACATGGCAAAAGTCGGAATTCAATCGATTAATATAAGGTGTTACAAAATGGCACACTACACATCGAGTATAATTAAAAATATCATTTTGACTCGTACAGCATTTCAATTGTTTTAAGTGAAAACTTCTTGATTTGTTAAATAGAAATATTGTCACCAAGTATGAAAGTTAATAATCGAATGCCACGCTGGTGGGAGTTTTACATTGCGACAAAGATGTAATATGCTTATTTGTTCTGGGTGATGACAAAGGGGCTTTTTCAATATCAATGTATTTAATGAATCAATTCATGTGCTTATGATGTTACTTAAAATATCAAATACCTGAATTAAATACAAATCCACATTGTTTAAAACAGCCAATCAAGAAACACCTGTTTTGACAAATATCTTTCAGATAGAGCTGAAGTTTTTATGCAATGAATGCTAACAGAATAAGCAAACAACGCAAATCCTTCCGAAAGGGTTTTATAGGGAATTTTATGCATTCAGCGCCAAGACAAAATAAAACTACAGGAACAAACTCCGCTGAAGGGTTAGGGAACACCTTCAGGCACATTAACAAAATGCTGATTAACGCTAATATATACATAATTGGGGAACACCTCCAGGCACGTAAGCAAAATGCTGGTAAACATATATACGTAATTAGGGAACACCTTCAGGCACGTTAGCAAAATGCTGGTAAACATATATACGTAATTAGGGAACACCTTCAGACACGTTAGCAAAATGCTGGTAAACACTAATATATACGTAATTAGGGAACACATTTAGGGATATTAACAAAAAGCTGGTAAACACTAATATATACGTTATTAGGGAACACCTTCAGGCACATTAACAAAAAGCTGGTAAACACTAACATATATGTAATTAGGAAACACCTTCAGGCACATTAACAAAATGCTGGTAAACACTAATATATACGTAATGAGGGAACATCTTCAGGCACGTTAACAAAATGCTGGTAAAAAACTAATATATACGCAATTAGGGAACACCTTCAGACACATTAACAAAAAACTAGTAAACACTTATATATACGTAATTAGGAACACATTCAGGCGCATTAGCAAAATGCTGGTAAACACTAATATATACGTAATTAGGAACACCTTCAGGCACATTAACAAAATGCTGGTAAACACTAATATATACGTAATTATGGAACACAATCAGGCACATTAACAAAAAGCTGGTAAACACTAATATATACGTAATTTGGGAACGCCTTCAGGCACATTAACAAAACGCTGATAAACACTAATATATACGTAATTAGGGAATGCCTTCATGCACGTTAACAAAATGCTGGTAAACACTGATATATACGTAATCTGGAACACCTTCATGCACGTTAACAAAATGCTGGTAAACACTGTTATATACGTAATTAGGGAACACCTTCAGGCACATTACCAAAATGCTGGTAAACACTAATATATACGTAATTATGGAACACATTCAGGCACATTAACAAAAATCTGGTAAACACTAATATATACGTAATTAGGGAACGCCATCAGGCACATTAACAAAAAGCTGGTAAACACAAATATATACGTTATTAGGGAACACCTTCATCCACATTAACAAAATGCTGATAAACACTAATATATACGTAATTATGTAACACATTCAGGCACATTAACAAAACACTAATACATACGTAATTGGGGAACACCTTCAGGTACATAAACAAAAAGCTGGTAAACACTAATATATACCTTATTAGGGAACACCTTCATGCACATTAACAAAATGCTGGTTAACACTAATATATACGTAATTAAGGAACACCTTCAGGCGCATTAACAAAATGCTAGTAAACACTAATATATGCGTAATTAAGGAACACATTAAGGCACATTAACAAATCACTAGTTGGCTATTTGATTCCCTTGTTTTGAACAACTTGTCAGCTTTGAGGTAAATCATTCCCAATTAAAAGCTATTTGATCTGGGACAGACATCAATGAATGAGATTGAGCTTTATTTCCTCCCGCGGACAAACACAATTAAAATACTTTAATTTTAAAATGAAATCAATCTGCTATTTAAGCAGTTGGTGTCACTTATGTCGTTGTTGTTTCCTTTTTTTCCAATGGATAGATTTCGCCTCAAATCGGCCAGAATTAGTAAACAGAGTAAACGACTAGCTTTTACCGTCTATACAACTCTGTGCTGGTTCCCCACAAGACTGGACTGATAAAGCAGTTGTTAAAATTATACCTGGAATAGAAAACAGTTTATTTCGAAGATCTTTACACATATGTATACGATGGTTGTAAGACGCTTCTCCCGAGATGTCTGTAGGTTACCCATAACACAACTCGAGATTCAGATATATTTTTAAAAATTGACTCTGGGGGTTTACCCAGAACATAAAATGATTAATCCGTTTTAATTACTCTATATCTCTGTCCCAGAGTGATTGCTTTTTTTATGAATATAAGACTGTTGACAAAAAGCATTAAATGTAACACCGATTGTCAATTGTTAGCTCCAAACAAAATTCGCAAGTGTTTTGACATAATTTATAAACTGTATATTTCCTACACGCCTGTTCTAACGTATCAGAACAAGAGGAAGGAATACAATGTATAATTTCTCCTTTAAAATGCATCTTGGGAAATCATTGCAAACTATCTAATAACAGCGGTCCTTACGAATGATTACGATTTGAATTTTACTTTGAATATAACACTACCAACTTTCCAAACAGCCAAATATGACCCAGGCATGTCTTAATGTAGAGCTAAGATTAACACAAAGACTACTGTATATTATTTTGCATGGTAATATGTATACTGTGGAAAAAAAGAACGCGATAACCCCAGAATCCACGTAAAATCGTTTAACAATTTGCAGATGTGAGATATGGCCAGTGTCAAAATATGATACCACACTGACTACGAACGTCAACACTATTGAAGATGAACACTGTGAGATACACGTATATGAAAAACAAATATTGCCCCATGATACAGTGAAATCGGATGTAGGCTGTTGTACTCATTAACCCGGGATGTAAGTGCGCATGCGGACCAGAGCGGTCTTTGTTATTGCTTGGTGTTTTTTGTGGGGGATAACAGCAATCAGTGGCTCTCTTCACTCAGCTTTGTTTTCTTTTCGTGCTCTGTAAGTTTGAAAAAGTTGACCTTATCGCAAAAAGGTTTGGGTCAATTGCTTTACTGTATCTTTTTTGTTGTCTCTGACGTCAAAAGCTTACCCCAAGCACTCTAAAATATACCTACATATTTAAACAGTTAAAAGGGTTATCGATTAATGCAATAATTCTGTTCAGTTTTGCTTTAACTGTAACTGTTACCAACTACTATACAACAACTCTGATAAGATATATCTGACGGAGGTAAACAAACGCATATAACAAAAACAGGCAAAAACTCAAGAATAGACGGGATGTCACTTTGACGTGTTCACGAAAATGGATACAGATACGAGCAGATAAAGCTGACACTGACTGATAGATCTGAGTCTGAAAGTTACTGCTCCTTCGTACCATGTGTACGTGACGTAATGTGGACGATTTTATTTAATGCTCAGATTTGTGTTTTTCCATACAGATGATAGTCGTGTATCATCATCTCATAATTAGGTTTATTAAGTGCATCTAGTGGAAAACAACTAAAGTTGGCTTTCTATTAGCTCTCAATAAGCGAAAACAAGTGTTTAACCTGAGAATGTCACAGTTCTTCTCTTGAAAACATCAAATATACTGTATGATAACATAGAAAGAGCAATCAACATCTGCAACTGTAAAGAATTTTTGGCAAATTTGTCAACTTATTGCACCCGAAAGTATTTGTTAAACTCTAAGGTCTGCTTATTCGTTTGGTTTTATTTTATATTTTATGTTTTTATTTATTATTTTTATCAAATATTGTACTCCTGTCTCTCTATTAATTATGGCGATGTTTTTGCTGTCGATGTTATTGTTCATGGAACATAGAAAAAAAAGAAAATGTCAGAAAGAGGAATTACAATCACATCCATCATTGCAAAATGGGGAGTTTGAAGTAAATCAGTTAATTTTATTTAAACTTGTCGTGTTCTGACCAAAAAACGAAGTTAAGTTTAAAAATTATGCGAGGACGGCCATGTTGGTTTGAAGAATTTCATGAAGTATTCTTTTTTAACCTTAATAAAAAACATTCCAAGTTTGAAGTTAACCCGTGCTTTTGTTTTCATGAGAACATGTTGCAGATTGCTCTGTCAAATAGCGATACAGTCAAGAAGTAACCTTTCGCGGTAGTTGATGTGCCCGATCCACGGTGCCGAGAGCATTTTTTATATATAAGTGTTCAGACACTCTTTAAATTAGATAAGTGCATACAGATACAGTTTAATTCGTTTCCTTTCATAAAACAATATGATCTAAGCAAGTCCCATAATTGTACGTACTACATGTATATGTTTACATAAATGTTTGTAAAACCTTTACAGAATAAAGGTGGGTGGAATCATATCGTTATTTACCATCGTATACATGTGGTGTCTTTACACATTTAAACATTTAAACATTGAACATATTTGAATTAATACGGTGTTTATTTGAGAATAGTATATGATAGATAACTTAATGTAAATACAAAATGTGATTTTTTTTTTTTTTTTTGGTTACAATTTCGGTTCAAATCCAAAAATAATGTGTTTGTGTAATAAATGTAGTAAACAATAATGATATCATTTATTCGATTCTAACGGATTCACACACACTTATTTACAATAATATAATACTAAATAGTGGGGATACATGACTAAAGTCTGTAGATTGGGGCGATAAAACAATCTATAAATACAAATTTCCTCTGAAAAACAGTTAGTAAAACCAATATGTTAGTCTGAAAATGTTAACAGTTTTGTGAGAATTTGAAACTTTATTTGTAAGATAAGAACACATGTTGGTGCGCTTGTTTCGTTGCCTCTATGACTTGAGCGAGGATGTTTTTATCTTGGGAGACAAAAGATCTAGTCTTCTTATTCGACGCCTATGACGCATTGATGTGTCTTCTCCACATGCGATGACGTCATTGAATCGTAGTGTTTGTTATCTCAATAACTCCACAGTTACGATATCCAAAAAGATGAAAGGCTCTCTCCGTACGATGTTATGAACTCACCAAGCCGATAGGCTTCAGTTTACATTTCCATGACGTCATGACTGACATATGGAAGGACAGTTAAACATATAATACGTAACATTGGTAAATCCTTATGAAATCCAGCTGAACAATTTGGTGGAGTTAATAAATGATTATATTGAATATTACGTTTGCGTTCATATCAATTACAAGCATGCATGAATAAAGGGGTTCGAACAAATCAGCCCTTTGGAATTTATACTTGAGATGTCAATGCCATAAGCAGTTGGGAGTTTATCAGAAACTAATAGAAAGTTTGCTATGTGACATACTTTCGTTTCGGAAACCTATCTCTAGCGCCTTTCAATATTTTCAAACCAAACTATACCTGTCCTTCATTCGGAAACTGATGTGGTGACTAGCTAGTTTTTTATTATCAGCTGACCATAACTTATTTTCATACCCCGATTTTGAGCGTCAAAGATTAATATGTGTCCTACGTTGGTTTCCCCGTGTTAATCCCAAGTACCGTTGTATATTTTTTAGACGAAACTTTATTTATACTTTTGTCGGCTACTAAAGTTGTGTCTTAGGCTATTTTTACATTAATACAGTACGTTAATAATTTGCATATTGCAAATTTCTAGATTATCGTAAATAAGTACCATAGTTTGGTTTCTTGAAATATTATTTACACCATAAGATGATTCATCGATTTTAATTATTCTACATCTCTGTGCCCGTTCGAATGCTTTCTTAGAAATATAAGATGGTTGACAAAACCGATTTAATGTACCACCAATTTCCATACTGTGTTGGTCTGTTTGACAAACACCAAGACGGCTTGTCAATTAATTATACTCAATGTCTATAGTATACATCTGTGGATTTTCTCACAATACAATTTGTTAGACCAGGTTTCTAACACAAAATATTGATTTTAAAAAGATGTAAAAGCGTCAAATCGTTCAAATAGTAAAGCACAAGTATATATATTTTAACACAACTTAATGCAAATAACCGTTAGCTCCAAACAAATTGACAAGTGTTTTTGTATTAAAAAAGCATAAATATAATTGATAAACGGCATATTTTCAACACGTCTTTCTAACGTACCGGAATCAAAGGAAGGAATCCTAGAATAAATATCCCTGTAAGATACATCCTGGGAAGACTTCGCAAAGCATCTAATAACAGTGGTCGTTTCCAGTGTTTTTGTAAGACATCTAAAAATATGTATCTATTGACTCAAACAGTATCTATTAACGAGGTAGGTCTAATTATATTTATGTGCCATTGTTTATTCGATTATAACATAACATATTTACCAGGTCAGCTACAAAATTAGCTCCAACGAGATTTTGAACGATATCTATACAGTCAGAACATCATAAATCACAACTGCTAATGACAGGCTACCAATTCCGACTCACGTTATGTTTTGTGTTTTATTCCTTTAACACAAATGTTATTTAGAAAATAACACAAGACGTGGTCTTATCACACAAATGTGTGGGTCCTTTACCAGTGCTGTACCTTCTTTGTGTCTATGACGTCAAAAGTTTCACTTTTAAATAAACCTTCACATCAGTAGGCCAAATAATAATGTAATGACAATGGTAATCATATTATGCAATAAACATTTAAAAGGGTTATCGCTTAATGCATTAATTCTGTTAAGTTTTAAGTGTTTCCATTTTCGTGTCAAAGTGACATCCCATGTATTCTTGAGTTCTTGTTTGTTTTTGTTATATGCGCTTGTGTACCTCCATGAGATATATATATCTTATCAGAGCTGTTGTATAGTAGTTGGTTAGAGTTAAATTCTGTTAAGTTTTACTTTAACTCTAACCAACTACTTACTATACAACATCTCTGATAAGATATATATATCTCATGGAGGTACATAAGCGCATATAACAAAAACAAACAAGAACTCAAGAATACAAGGGATGTCACTTTGACACGAAAATGGAAACAGCTATGAGGAGATAAAACAGACACTGACAGGAGTCTGACAGTTTCTGCTTGTTGTACCATGTATACTTGATGCAATGCGGACCATTTGATTTTATGCTCAGATTTGTGTTTTTCCAAACAGAGTTTAGTCATGTATCGTCATCTCATAAATAAGTTCATTAAGTGCATCTAGTGGGAATCAATTCGATTTTGGCTTTCTTTTTGATGTCAAAAATAGAAAACAACTTTTTAATCTGAGAACCGCCAGCATCTTTAAATGTTAAGGATTTTGCAATAATGGACAAGAAATTTCAAACAAAAATTGAGAAAAAATTATTTGTAAAACTTTATACTTTGTTTTTAGGCGGATTTTTGTTAAAAAATTTTGTTTTTTTACCTAATTATTATTATCAAATATTGTACTCCTGACTTTGTTTAATTATGGCGATGCTTTTGCTGTCGATCTTCTTGTTCATTCAACATACAATAAAAGCGTCCAAAAAATGCAACAACGGGGAATAACAATTATATCCATCATTGCAAAACGGGGAGTTTGATGAAAATCTGTAACTGTATTGTGTTATGAAGTTATCGTGTTCAAAAGAAATGCAGAAGGACGGCCATACTGGTTTGAAGAATGTTGTGAAATGAAACCAAACATTAGGTTTCGACAGTAGGAGCCACATTCCTAGTAACATGTTAACCTCGCATGTTAACAAATCATGTTTTTATCCAAAAACAATGTGTTTTAATAACAAATTTAGTATAAAAAAAAAACAATGATATCATTTTGACAAGTATTAACGGCAATAACGCATATTGATAAGTGGGAATACAAGAGTAAAAACCTGTTGACTGGGGAAAGGAAACAAGGTATGAAGAACAACAAAAATGTCCACTTAAAAACAGTACGAAAAATCAATATGTGAATCTTAAAAAGTTGATGATTTTATGAGAATTTGAAACCTGTTTTGTAAGATAAGAACTTATGTTGGTGACCTTGGTTCGTTGCCTCTGTGACTTAAGCCGGGATGTTTCTTTCTTGTGAGACAAAAGAACTAGTCTTCTTATTCGAGGCATTGACGTGTCCTCTCCACAAATGATGACGTCATTGGATCGTGTGATCGTTATCTCAATAACTTCTCAATTGAAATATCAAAAAAGATGAAAGGCTCTCTCCGTACGATGTTATGAACTCACTCAGCCGACAAGCGTCAGTTTATATTTCCATGACATCATGACCGCCATATGGAAGAAAATGTACGCATATAATGCGTAACAACTTTGGTAAATCCTAGCGATTGTTTGTTTGTTTGTTTGTTTGATTGGTGTTTAACGTCGTACTCAAGGGTATTTCACTTATATGACGACGGACAGCAATACAGAACATCACAAACAAATAAGATTCCCATTACCCTTTAGCTCTGCGAACACCAGGGAAACAGAAAGCAACCTCTTTTCTCGCCATTTACGATCGACCGAGGGAGTATTCTGCAGGGCCATGGCGTACCCGCTCCCTCACGGGGCGGCACAAGAGAAGTCCAAAATTTTAAGGGTACCTTTTATGGGCAATACAGGTTCTAAAATGCTTGACAGAACAAACACCTTTCTGAATAAGCTTAACCAGTGAGGATATTCTACCCAAAAGAAACGTCTGGAAAAAGGTTAATACACACCTGATACACAATTCTGTTTGCATTTCCATCGAACCAATACCTGGTGAAAATGGTTTGAATGAAGCTAATGTCATGTCAAGATGTGTTCGTGTACTAAATATCACGGAAGATATGTCACATATAACATAAGATGTTAGCAATAGGCATTGTAGGCAATAAACTAACACAACGGAAGTCATCAGGTTTGTAAAATGGGAATCCCACTATATCCACATGATTTAAATCTCAAATGTATTTCTTTATATCTTCTTGTTCTCTAAATAAAGGGTTACTTGCAAAGAAATGTTTGTTATTTACTTGGCCGTTCCTAGATTTTTGAAAGAGCAAAAACATATTAGCACTCGATTAGACACTTGTACGAGAGTTTATAGAACATGTAATACTTCATCAGTTTTAATTGATCCTGATTAAAGTGTTATAAAATTAAAATATTTATAAACGCCACATATGTAATAAATAGGATGCATTCCGCCCCGTGTTGACTGTTTATACAATTCAATAAGATACAGATTCGCATCTAGCTGACTAGTGCATGTTCGACTGGACCATTAAGAGTTTGAGGCACGACCGGTTTTTCTCATATATACTTTCTCGCGTTACAAAATCACATAGTCGCTGCAATCAATCATATAAAGTACTGTCCTAAATAATTATGACTTAAGCCGCCTTCCAAAGTTTAGCATGGGTTTCTGGTGATTCCAGGTACATACAATCGCATTTGTAAATCTAGTTTTTCTTTTCTTGCAGTGAATTAAAGTGTCTGTGTGAAAAGCTATAACCTAAACGCTTGGCCTTACATGAATCTGTTCTTGAATAGACATATTTGTTTTTTATAGATCGTCCCGCAACAAGACACTGAACGAAATTGTGCTTAAACACGTTTGATATTCATAGCTGCTCCTCCTTGTCGGCAAGATCAAACAATGTATAGTTCACGCCACACACGCGCTAAACCACAAGGATTACATGCCTAAACAATATTCAGTTAGGTTTGGTTACTAGATTATGCCACTTAGCAAAAATCGTTACTGGCATTAACCGTTATATTTATTGCACATCGAACCATGGATTCACATGTCCACATTATATGAACCCACAGCTTCTGTCCTTTTCAGTTTGATTTAGATGTCAGAGTGTGATGTTTGGTACCAAGGCTGCTATTGGTTGGAATTTTCGCAGATATGAACAAACAAATAAAAACAATTTGAATAAATAATTAAAAAGATATAAAACGAATAAAATTAAAATTGACGACCTGTTCTCGACACAGCGTAGTTGAAATAGACTGAATGTGGCGTAAAATAATACTCAATCAATCAATACTGAATATGAAAACGAATATTGTGTATTCTAGATTCTGAAATCTGTTATTATCTGGATGCTGGTTTTGCTCTAAGCTGATTATTAACCGAGTCTTATCACCACTGAAACAACAGCCAAGTGATCGATATAATCACTCCAGCGATTGGTGGAAACAAAGACCACATTCAGGGTGGATCAAGGGAAAGTCGGTTAAAAAGTATGAATTTGCCGCGCGACTGTCAGACAATGTCTTGTTTCATGAAAACAGTTATCGAGTGGTGTTTTAATTACAATTATATCTCTTGAGACCTAGTAGACATTGGATGTCACTATAGAGTCTCTATGGAAAACTAACTGATTACACATCCCAATCCCGGCTAAATCTCGCTCCCTTTCTCATCCAGTCCAGGTTGTCTAACCGAAAGTTCTATACTGAGTCAACCTTCCATTTTCACAATGCCGCTTTAGCACACACAACATCTCTCGGGAAAATGCAACGGACTTACTCTTCTTTTTAACACAAAATAACTCCTGTGCAATTGACGTTACCTCACTTTCGTTGATCAGACCAATACGAAACGGTCGCAGGCGGTTTTAAGGAAATTTTCTTTTTTTCTGGTGCTATCAGAACTGAGAGGCAATATGAAACGAAATGTTTTTGACGTCTCAGTATTGCGTCTGTGATTGTCTTGTTTCGTCCAATCTTATCTTTGGTTGTTGCCATTGATATCAAGGGTGGTTTCCGTCACCCTTTGGTCTGATATGACGTCATAAAATATAGCATTAACCATGGCGCTAAACTGAATTAAACAATCAATTACAAAGCCCGTCTTTTTGCAAGGCAATGAAATTAGATTTGGGCATCAGTCATATATGTCTCAGAACATTTTAACAATTCTTTTAACTGACAAAACCAAAATTTTCATAACAAAACAGAAAAAAATTGTTAAACCAGTCCGTTTGGCATTAATAAATTCAAGTAAATATGATATATCCTTCACAATAAAAAGGAATGTTTTGTTCATCTTTGTTGACACGTTGCTAGATCATTTTTCTCACATAAAAAGAATATAGTCACAATTTTTTCAATAGATTATAAGAGTTCGGCAGCACATGTACATTTGATCAAAAAAAGATGTCTTGTTTGTCATATAGCCATTGGTATCGTGCAATTAAGTAAATATAGGTCTATACCACACACAATGCATCGTGATATATGTTTAGACTGTCATAACACCTCGAAATAAAGATCTATTTAGAAGCCTGTTTTTGATAGTTCATTTTTATCTCTTAAGACGACATGTAATCTTAACAGCGTTACATTAAATAGCTAGTGTAGATATGTTGGAACACAGTATTCATTGATCCGTTGAACATATGGGTATTGTGGTACGAAATGACCAGTCGAGTCATAGACAAAGCTAAGTATTATTTAATATTAAGTGGACGATATGATACATTTATATGGGATGGATTGTCCACTCTTCACTGTTCCTTGTCTAATAACATTGAAAACCTGAGAGGAAACATTGTAAAAACCGCCCTCGCGCTTGTAATTTATTCCTGAATATCGACAGACGGACTCGATCCCGTGAAATTCAAAGTATGATTAGTAAGCGCACACTAACCACTAAGCCACGGCCTTAATCAACACGTCAAATACAAAACCACAGTCTGATACACTTGACCACATTAATAGGGGAATTATAATGCTTGGCTGATTTTCAGCCCATCAACCTAAATGAAGTAGTCGTCCAATTGAATAGAATGTCATTTTAAATTCATATAATACCTTCATATAAATACAACAACGAGTACATTTTTTTTTCTCTATTTCCGCCTAGTTAAATATAACGGTCGATACATTTTTGCTTGTATGTAATTTATTACACTCAGTTAACATTTGCCTGCAGACAGTTTAGCTATTTTCATTTACTGAACTGTCAGCATGATTATTGTAGTTACAATTTCTTTTCTATTATCAGCCAAAATATATGCATACGTCTTCAACAAGTTCAGCAAGTGCAACTCAGAATTTAGACACAATCATGTTGTTCAGTTATAAACATATTCATAACAAACCTAAGATGCAATATGTGTGAAATAAGCTAGATTCAACTGAAAATGCATCAGACAATTCAGTACACATAGTTCTTGGCAGTAACCGAAATATTATTCCTTTCAAGTTGTTAAGACATATTCCCATATTTGATGGCGAGTCAGTTTGTGTTACCCTGTTTATACACGATCAACACGTGGCTACTGAATTCAAATTAACATCCAAATGAAAATTATTATGCTATTTTTTTATTCAGAGAATGGACGTTTTGTTTGCGTCTTTTGTAAAAGTGGTAATACTTATTTTGATTTTTTTGATAAATCTCGACATCAATAGGGAAGCAGTTGCTGTTTTGTATTTATAGACCAGGCGGAATATCATCCAACTGCTTTGCAATTCCACAAACAATCTATAGTTTAAATTCCAACGAATCCGATTTACAAATACCGTCAGAATCCAAAGGGTTTGTTTGTTTGTTAGTTTGATTGGTGTTTAACGTCGTACTCAAGGGTATTTCACTTATATGACGACAGACACAAATAAAGAACATCACAAACAAAT